>JACEGR010003089.1:0-112486 GCA_014170235.1 Listronotus bonariensis | reverse complement strand
GTATTATACAGGGTTAGTACAACGGTGAATTATCTCAGCAACCGTTAAATATAAATGAATCAAATTTTGTACGAAGGAGTAAGTGAACATGAAGAAATTAAAAACTATATTTCCAAGGTTGCCAATTTTAAAATTTTAAATATAATACTCCTTTTTTATTATTGCAATCAATTGCTTGTATTAACTTTAGTATGACCTGATATTATCAAGCTTGAATATAAAAACGACCTGGTATGGTCAATTATTTTAAAACCGATCCGAAATTCGTCAAAATTAGTACAGGGGAGTACCTGGACATTTTAAATTGAGGAATTGCATTTGCGATGTTTTATAATTAAATTTCCCTTATTCTCTTTCCTTGACTATTTTTTAAAGAATCTTGAAAAAGGCTCAAATATGCTATTCAAGAATTTAGAAGGTACAGTTTTACCCCTGTACTAATTTTTGACGAACATTGGGTGGATCGTTTTTTACTAAATTGACCATACCTAGCCGTTTTTGTATTAATTTTAAAAATAAATATGATGCCATACCTCCAAATTTGACAGTATTTGAGTACAAAAACGATAATATTAGGTCATAATAAAGTTAATCTAGCAATTGAGTACAATAATAAAAATAGGGTACTCCATTTAAAATTTTAAAATTTCCTAACCTACAGAGAAAACTATAAACTTGGCAACCTTGTAAATACAATTTTTAAATTCTTCATGTTAAGTTTTTTTTTGGTTCAGTAAAATTTGACGGTTGCTGAGAATCCACCGTTCCGGGATTTTTCTACTAACTCTGTATTTCCAAAAATTCTTATTCGACAAAACTTATTGATTAAAATAACACAGGGTGTTGAATAATATATATTAGGTTTGCTTCGTATCTAAAAAATATAAAATTTAGAGAAAAAAACTTACCACGCCGCTGAGTAGCAACATTTCGGGAACACTGCAAGTCTCTATCTACAGTGCGTGTCTAATGTCAGGACATCCTCTTCTAACTTTAAAATTGTTTGGTATTTTTTCATGAAAATTTAAGGACTGTAGTAAGGTGAGACAACATAAACCAAATTTTACGCAAGTAATGATAGATACAAATATTAAATTGAGAGTTGGGCGCTATTAAAAAAAAATAAAATGGGGGTCTTGTGGCACATCATTTAAAAGCGTCTGGCAAGTACTTTATAACCCTTTTTTTTCACCCTTTCGGGGTCATCCCACCCAGGTCCGACGACCGCCCCCCTAGGTGGTGCACTGCAGCCTGAAGGCTTATTGTACCTTGACCCCTACTCCTTCTCATTCACACACCATTCATTCCATAACTTGGATGGTTGTTGCTCGGTCCGCATCCCCGAGCACAACACCGTGTGCCGTTGCCCAAAACACCGCTGTCGCCGGACACCCATCCAAATAATGGGCGCGCATTCCACTGCTTAACTCCGGAGATCGACGCTTGCCGATACAACCGAAGCCGTCACAAGCGCGCCTTTATAACCCTTAAACATAAAGTTAATATATTCACCTACTACAAAATGGCGGTTTTTTAATAACTACCTACCCGAATATCCGATTTTAATGGTCATATTTTCGAAACTAATAAAGTTAGATACACTTAATATGATTTTCTCTTAAATCTTTTTTAAATATCTTTTAATGGTGATATTCCTATTAATGAACAGGGTAGGACAAGAAGTATATATATTTTCTTAATGACGCGCGCTGTAGATTATGATGTCACCATTAAAAAGACATTTGACTTTTAAGAAACTACCACATAAATATATCTTACCTTATTAGTTTCGGAAATATGGCAATCAAAATCAGGTATTTAGGTAGTTTTTAAGATCTCGCCATTTTTAGGTAAGGTATTGACTTTATATTCTACCCAGCAAACACTATTTGCCGGCAATATACATTTTTCATACTGGGATTGATGGTAAAGCATTGACAATTGGTGGCAATATTATGGCAACATCTAATACGCATTAAAAAGTTAACCCTAAATTGCCTCAATTGCCAATAAATTTTACATGCAGGCGAATTGCCGGCAAGCATACAAAAATGGCGGCATACCAATCCTGATTAAATAAAACATGCCTTTTTGTTACAGGCAAATAAATATTGGATTTTTGAAGGCAAACCTTCAACGCATATTCATACTTTTCAAACCATATTATTATCATTGGTATTTAACTCACATTCGAGCAATTTTTTGATCTGTTTTATTTATAATGGCGGCTAAACAACATTATTTTATGTTTTTTTACAATATTTAAAGGAAATGGCCTTTTCCTAACATTTTATTGATACAAATCATGCAAATAAAAATTAAGTCAAACAAAATGTTTATTATGTATTTTTGAGAGAATAAAAATAAAATGATGGTAAAATTAGCTAGGTTAATTTCGACGATTTCGACCGAAGGTGATAAATTCAAATTTCCCGCTTAGCCAAAATACAATATGACAGATGAGGCAACCTTGCTTTTGTTTGGCCGCTTTGTGCAATTGTTTTCTACGTGGTTTTCTAGCTTTTAAGTTTCTTTTTTAAAGAAAAGAGTTTTTAGTAGACATAATTAAGTGTATTCATTACCTAATTAGTGTGTGTTGTGTAATTAATTGGTGATGGCTAGTCAAGAAGGCGGGTTATTCAAGTAGACTGTTAGGAGCTGTAAACATTTTGTTTAAAACCTTTTAAATTTGTAGTTACCTAAAAAATTGTATAAAATCAGGGAGTTGCCTTATTTTTAAAGCCTCATTTTAAAGACGTGTTAATAAAAAAAAATTATATATATTTAATAGTCTTTTTTTTTTTGACATTTAACCCCTTTAAAATATTTCTTCCTATGTTTTGGATCTGAAAATTGAGTGTAAGTGTCCCTTAAATACTTACTTTTTTAAAGTGTTTTCTTTTGATTTACTATCTTTTTTTAATTTTATTACATACTTTTTATTTTGTTTTTGGTTTATTGTTACTGTATAAAAATTTATATTATGTAATTTTTTATTGATAAAGTTTTCCTGCCTTTTTTTCTCATTTTTTTCGATTATAAAATTCTAAATATGTTATTTAACTTTTGGGACCTTCAACTTATAAAACTTGCAGTACTTATTTCATGATAAATGCCATTTTCCTAAACGCATTTTTTGCCATAACTTCTTAATGATGGATGCCATCACATTATCTGCAACACGTGGCCTAATAACGGCCAATTGCCCACTTTTGCGTCTTTTTGATACCTTTTTGCCAATACCTTGCCATTAAAGAGTGTTGGCAATGCCAGTAAATTAAATGTACAACGCCGGCAAAAAATGTTATATGGGTGGGCTTATGATGTACTCGTCAGAAGCTTTAAAATGATGTACCATAAGACATCCTTTCCATTTGACATTTATATCTGTCATTTCTTGTCTAAAATTTGGTTTATGTTGTCTTACTAAAATCCTTAAATTTTTATGAAAAAATACCAAACAATTCAAAATTTAGCAGAGGGGTATCCTGTCTTTAGATACGCACTGTATAATATAATAATCAAGATACCTTGCAATTGCAACGAAATCCGGACACCCTGTACAATCTTCGATATTACCAAATTTTATAAAAATAAATCTATAAATTAAAGGTAATTTTCTAGAAACCTGCGGCAACTCCGATTTTGACGAAATTTGGTATACGGGGTTTTTGGGGCGCTGATCACGAATCTGAAAGAATTTTTTTGCGGAAACGTTTCTTTCTCGAGATATTCATCATGAAAGTTCAAATTTGAACTAAGCTTATTTTCACTATATTCCCCTTCTTTTTTGCACACAATTCTTGATTTAAAGCTAAAGTGTCACAAAATATGTGATTTTTACCTTTTAAAACCCCGTTTTTCTACGTTTTTACATTATTTTTGCATTAAATTGCGTGGCTTTTCTTTGATAATGCGGCAACCATACACATAGGGCTTCATGGCACACTGGGATTGAAATGATTCAAAGTATAGCTGTGCTATTTAATGCAAAAATTATGTAAAATACGTAAAAACGGGGTTTTAAAAGGTAAAAATCCAATATTGTGTGCCAATTTAGTTTTAAATCAAGAATTGGGTGCAAAAAGAAGGGAATATTGTAAAAATAGGATTAGTTGAAACTTCAAGTCTGATGATGAATATCTTAAGAACGAAACGTTTCCGCCAAAAATTCTTTTAGATTCGTGATCAGCGCCCCAAAAACCCCTGTATATAAAAAATTTCGTCAAAATCGGAGTTGCCGCAGGTTTCTAGAAAATTACCAAATTAAATAATCTGTAATAGCCTAAAATAAATTTGTTTACTCGCGTTCGCAAAGTAGTTACTTTGAGCACTCGTTTTCGTGCGCAAAGGTGTGTTTGCGCACGCAATCTGACATTAAAAAATGGTACTGGATATTGGAGCAACAACAAATAAAAGTCAAAACTGACAAGTACTATCTGAGGTTGAGAAATATTAGAATAAAAATAAATATATGTTTTTACCATTCTAAAACACTCATAGAAAAAATATTATTCCTAATACGTGCGCAAAGTGTCTTTTCCGCACTTAAACCTTATCCGAACTTTGCTTCGCGTCGTTCGTCTAACTGCTTTTGTGTGCGGGAAAGTATCCCTTTGCGCACTTGTTAGGAAACTAGCTATATTTTAATTTAGCTCTAAAAAATACAACTATCCAAACATTTATCTTAATTTTATATTAAATGGGATAGATGATATTGTTCAGCTTACAACAAGGTCCTTTAATTATAAAATAATGAACTTACGCAAAAAAGTTATATTCTATTATTTTAGGTGTCTGTCTTTCCAATGATGTTGATTATCTACTAGATCACATGAACAATGCAAGATACCTCAGAGAACTTGATTTTGCCAAGATTGACTTTTATGAACGAACTCAGTTATATAAAACAATCGTCTCCAAAGGGGGATCCATATTTGCTGGTGCTACCACAATTAGATATAGAAGATTTATCAAAGTATTTAGGAAATATCAAATAACTACTAAGGTAGGTAATTGCTTTTTATTACCCTTTCAACCAGCCCGGATCTTTTGTAAAGAAGGCAAAACTTGCCATATGCCGCCTCCTTCGGCAGAAAAAAGTTCTCGATTTTTAAATCGCACCCCCTTCCCCATAACTTGGCGCCCTATGTATAATAAACAAAAATATCCCAAATAAAGTGAAGACACAAAAAAAAGACGTCGCTTTTCAAATCACGACCCCTTCCCATCATTTGTCGCCCTGTGTATAATAACAAAACAAGTCAAGATCCAAAAAAAAGGACTTTCTCTCTTACAATCGCCACTTCTTATTCATTCCATGCTTCAATTTGCCGCCCATTAAAGGGGTCACCCGGAGCAGACACCCCCGCATCCCACCCCCTAGATCCGGGGCTTCTTTAACACAATATTTGGTTAACAAAACAACGATACAGAGTAACGTGCCTCAGAATAGGTGGATAATCTCTCAAATTCACATAGGACACACATGAAAATAATATGACTACTTAAAATGGTATCCTTGTAAAACATTTCCATTCATTAGGTTCTGACAGGTCACGGCCTTCTCAGATACCACCTCAAAAAGATGGGAAAGACCGACAACGACCGCGACCTCTGAGCATATTATACTATGCCAATATATGTATGCCAAAATATCTCCCGAAATATTTCCAGCTTTGCGAAGAGCTTGGAAATCAAGGAGATTATCTAATGTAGGGTATCTATAAAAGATCTTTTTAGGTTGAAGTGGGGAAAGGCTAGCTTAAGCCGATCGGCCCCATTTAATACTATACATGAAAAAGATACTCCTGTCCGATAAGGATAATTTAATTTTTGAGTAGGGTTGTATTATAATATATTAATTTTCTTTGTTCTCCCTTAGTTAATTTGTTGGTTAGCCCCCCCGAGAAAAGCGAAAGTTTTAGAAGCAAATTCTCTATTTGTGTTTTTTTCATAAAATTGATTAAATTTTATTGACAAATCCCAAATTATGCAAATATATTTGCCTTTTTCTTGTTAATAGCATTAAACACGCATTGCCAAAATTGCCCATGGCAATTTTGCAGTGGCACGATATGTATATTGTCGCTTTAAAGGTAAAACTCACTAAGTAGCATTTTATAATATGGGAAATACAACTATTTTATGCAAGCTTTATAATAAAAATTAAAGTAAAACCAGGTTTGATCCTCTAATGGAACTGCTTACAAGTTATACCTTTATTATTAAGTTTTTAATATAATAAACTTTTACTGCAAGCTATTCAGTTAGGGGTGTGCGAAAATCGTTCGAATCGAATATTAATATTCGATGCGAATTCTTTACTTATTATTAAAATATGAATGGATTCTCTATTTTATCCAATTGAGATTCCATAACATCGGGCATCAAAATATTCTACTGACGAAAAAGCTGCTCAATTTTAATATATAGTCAGTCAGTAACAAAAAATCTAGATACTAATAATACTATTCTAGTAGCAAGAGATCTTTGATCTTTCCAATTTATTTTACCTTATTAAATTTATGAAAAAAGGTTTATACACACACACACACACTGATAAAAAAATTAACTTGATTCACGAGCCAAAATCTTGACTTAAGAACAACATCCGGGAGAAAATACTTTTCTTAAATCAAAACAAAAGAATAAAATTCTTGATCTAAGAAAAATATTTGAGAACAAGAATAGTTTTTAGCTCAAGAATTAAGAATTTATTCTCTTAGTTCCAAAAATGATTTCAATAATTGTTTTATTTATGTAATTAAATTTTAAAGTTCAAATAAAATGTATATTGTCCAATTTATATTTAAATATCAAACATAACAAATCCTAAATTCAATATCCTCGAAAATTGGCGATTCGTAATAATTTGAAAAAAATCGAATTATTCGAAAAAAATTCGAATAATTCAAAACTTCTCGAATTATTCGATTATTTTCAAATTTTTCGTGAATTTTCGAATAATTTGAATTTACGAATTATTCGATTCGAGTTTCGAATCGAATATTGATATTTGATTCGATACGAATAACTCGTAAGTTTGAATTATTTGCACACCCCTATTTAGATATGTTTAAGAATTTTTTATATGTAATACTTTTTAATAATTATCTTGTTTTAGGTTATTTACTGGGACAATCAAAATATTTATATAGAGCATAAATTTACAAGTGATAATTTTATTAATGCCATAGCTCTTTGTCGGCTAAGGTTAGTAAAATTGGATGTAGAAGATCTGATGACTGATCTCATTCACAATCATCCCAAAAATGTTGAAAACATAGAAGCTTCAAGGAAGCAAAAACCAAAAATGCCTGCAGATCTGGAAAAATGGATTGAAAGTAACCAGATTTCTAGTGATAAATTAAGAGAAAAAGATCAAAAAGAAAAAGCTGTGATTGAACAAGTGTAGAAAAATGTGAGAAATTATGACCCTGAGGTTAATTGATGCATAACAGAGGTTGAAATTTGGATATTTTTTGTTGCTAGCTGATAAATTTTAAGCTAAAAACACACTGGGTTAGTAAAAGTACCGCAACTTTTAAATATCTTTAAAACCGCTAAAGTTACATTTACCAAATTTGGTATCTAAAGTGTTTTGGACATGTGGATTTAAATAGTGATATTGGACTGTTACCAGATTTCCCAATTTTGTGCTACACATATTTTTGTTAGTTTTTTTAAATGGATTTATTTTTATTGCATTTAACTAAAGGGATAAAATTTAGTAAGTATCTAAATTTGCAAAATTCTGTCCCTATTAGTTGTTGAGATATGATACACGATTGACTTTCTGCAAAAGTCCTATATAACTTTAAGATCGCTAAAGCTATGTTTACAAAATATGTTGATGGTTTTTGGTATACCCAATTGATCAGTGATATCAGCATTGTTTCCACTATTAAAAGAATGTTGTCATATCTCGGTAACTGATAAAGATTAAATTTTGAAAATTTGGAATCTTACTACAGTTGGCACGCCCCTTTTATTGCAATTAAAATATATTGTACATTCCATAAAAATTCCAAAAATATTACATGTAGCGCAAAACTGGAAAATCTGGCCAAAATGACAGTATCAATGTTCAATTCTACTTGCCCAAAAACCCATTAATGCCAAAATTCGTAAGCGCAACTTAAGTGGTTTTAGAGATATTTAAGTGCATCTGAACTTTTTACCTAAAATGTGGTGTTATATCTTAGCAACTAGAAATAAAGGAATTTTGAAAATTTGTGGACTCATTAAATTTAGCCTGAGCAATTTATTGCAATAAAAATAAATGATACATTTCATTTAAAAAAACTAAAAAGATACGTGTAGCACAAAACAGGGAAATCTGGCAACGGCGCCGATGTTACTATTAAATTCTTTATGCTCGATACCTTCCAGATACCAAATTTGGTAAATGTAGCTCTAGCGCTTTTAAAGATATTTAAGAGTTCCAATACTTTTACTAACCCAGTATGTAGTTATCTAATAAATGTCAAAATTGGTTTTTAAATGTAACACATAGTTTTTAAGTAGTGAAAAGGCACAAAGCTCTCAAGTAAAAAATCGACTTAGGGATAATCTAAAGTGACCACATTTTCATTTAGACAAAGCGGGACAAATAGAAAAAATGGGAATATTTTTTTGCCTTCAAAAAATTTGGAAGAGCAAAAAAGGAGTTGCGGCAACTCCGATTTTACGAAATTTGGTATACAGGGTTTTTTGGGGCGCTGATTACTGATCTGAAAGAATTTTTTTCGGACACGTGTCGTTCTTAAGATATTCATTATTAGACTTGATAACCAAAACTAACCCAAATTCACTATTTCCCCCTTCTTTTGCACCCAATTTTGAGTTTCCTGCTAAATTGTCACTTAATATTTGATTTCCATCCATTTCCATTTTTTTCGGGAACATTTGTTTTTAAGATATTCATCATCAAAGGTAAAATTTACACTAACCTTATTTTTCCTATATCCCTCCTTTTTTTTGCACACACTTTAAAACCTCGTTTTGCTATGTATTTTACATCTTTATCAAATAAATTGCAAGGTTTCATTTAAAAACGCTGCTGCTGTATACAATGCTTTTCCATAACTTGGTGCGATTGAAAGTAAAGCTTTACAATGCAAAAAGTGTAAAATACGTAGAAAATGGGGTTTTAAAAGGTGAAAATTAAAATAAAAAGTATGCCACTTTAGTTTAAAAATCTAGAGTTGTGTGCAAAGAGAAAGGAAATAGAGTGAAAAATAAGTTAGTTTGATTTTCAACTTTGATGATTCGTGATCAGCGCCACCAGCGCCCCAAAAACCCTGGTATACCAAATTTTGACAAAATCTTACTTGCCGCAACTTTCTAGACAATAACCATGTTATGATATATTTTACAGTCCATAATAACAATGCACCTTTTTTCCGAACATTTGGTACAAATCGAAGACACCTGGGACGGTAAACCAAAAAGCGGGACTTTTTACAAATCGACATTCCACTCAATAGCGGGTCTGTCCCGCCAAAATCGGTACGTGTGGTCACTTTAGGATTATCCCTACCCTAATTTTATGGAAGTTGTCAAGTTAGTATGTGAAAAAAAACTTATAATTTTAAAAAGACGTAATAGATTTAAGATATCCTTTCTTCTACGAATAAATCAGTCATAGTTTTGAGTATTTAGTTCCTCTCACCGCGCCGTCAGTCTGAAACTGTTTCACAATCAAAAACAGGGTAATTCAGATATCTTTTTAGAGACTCTAACTTTATATTGGGAAAACCGAAATCTTTTAATGTGTATATCATGTAACGCCTTGGCGTTTTTAAAAAAATTACTCACAACACCACTCCTATGCAATCTCCAGTTTAAGAGGACTGTCTCGAGTCAATAGTATTCTTAAGTATTCTTGTACGTTTTTAAAACATATTTGAAATCTGCATTTTTCATAATAAAATAGCCAACAAAAAAATTAAATGCATAATTTTGTTTTTATGTATTTTCTGTCCTAATCAATTATATACGTTCTGCCTCTTCGAAATGTACATTTAGAAGGCCTTCTTTGTCTAATCCCAACCTGTCAGTGTCTTCTTTCCATGCCTTGCCTATAAACTTTTTGAAGTAGCTAAACGGGTTAATGTTATTATTAAAATTATGAAATATTTTCCAAATACAAACACTTGAATGTATTTAATTTTAGGTTTACTCTTAAAATTTAAAGTGAAACAGTTACTATAAAATTTGATTGATCTGTCGACAGTACTTTCTTCAGTTAAAAAAAAATAGGTATTAGTTAAAATTTATGTACTCTTTTATTATTATGCTAAAAGAAATAATAATCATGTGATTGCCAGGGTATTACTAAAGTTAAGAATTGTATTTTAAATATACATATGTATGTTACGCCGAATTTGTGTAATTGCCGATTTCATGTATTCGGCAAAACTTTGCTTAATTCGTAAAATCAGCAGTAAATAAAACTGTCACAATGGGGTGATTATGGTTAGTTTAATTCTAAACTAACCAGAATTAACCATGTCCCCCTCCAATGTGACAGAACTGCTTATTTCAAGAATTAAACAAAATTTTAATTTTGCCGAATACATGAAATAGGAAATTACACAAATTTGCGTAACAAGCATATTATTTCTCTTTATTTGTAGAAATAAAATTATTTTTTAAGGACTTCTCGTCTATTTTAATAGTTAACAAATTATTAGATTTTAAATTCGTTTTTATCTCAGAAGAAATATTTTGTTACCCGACATATTTTTCTAATTTTAAATTTTAATTAAATTGCTATGTTTATAAGTTGTTTTATTTTAAAACCAAAATGACAAATGACATTTGTTATTAACTGCAAGTTCAACATTAATAAGTCAATTAAATATTTTTAGGATAGCAATTGATTCATCTGATCAAATAAAAAAATATTTCCTAAAAAACAGTTTATTTTGGAAAAATAGAGCTGTATAACAAATAATAAAAACAATGGGTAAATTCAAATAAGAAATTAACAATACTGGGTAATCACGATATTTAAGTTACTAGTACCAGATATCAATATTTTAGTCTTCTGAAAAATAGTTAAACTCTAAACTGTAAGTTCAACTATTGTATTAATTAGAATTTTTCCAGTATAAAACCATTAATTACACCAAGGATAATCATCTTTCTTATAGGGTGTTAAAGGTAAATCGTACATAAACGGAAACAGTGCCTTGTTTTTTCTTTCCGTTGTATTTTTAATCTCAAAATATTCCTCTTGAAAATACTTTGGTAAAAACATCACACCCATCTCATAGGATCGAATGTAGCTACCGCCATCTTTTGAATATTGTTGCCCCATGCTGATTTGGATAGATTTGCACTGGTAAGTAGAAAGTAAGCAAGCTTGTTTAGTCCGGGAGAGACTCTACAATACGACTTAATGTGTGGCATTGCTCTAGTCCTGTGCCTTTCGTTGGCTATCCATTGACTAAAAATAAAGTAAAATAAGTTCTCAAAATTTTGAGAACCTTGTAATGGACAATCCAGAGATAGTTTTAAAGAAAGTACATCCATTATTACAATGGTACATAAAAAAGTTTTCTGTACATTGGATGCGTCCTCTATAGAGGCGTGTTTTTCTACTCATTAAATCAGAATTTAAAGTCAGTTTAGGCCGTACACCTTTCAATTTCGAGTAAATCGTTAACATCCGTAAAAAATGGCGAAAATGTTCGCTATTTCCTACGCTTTTTTTTATTTACTCAAAATTGGCGGGTGTATAGCCTAAACTAATTTGAAACTTGGGTTCTGAAGGTCAAAAACATGCCCGTAAATAGGTCGAGTCCGGTGTACAGTAAATTTTTTTGTGTGCCGGTGTTATTTTTACTTAGTAGATGGCGGAAACAAAAAAATACCTCTTTATTATTATGTGATACATCCTATTTTCTTAAATATGTAATATCATGCATTTCGAAATTTAAATTTTTTATAAGAAATTTTGGTAATTTTCTAGAAACCTGCGGCAACTCCGATTTTAACGAAATTTGGTATACGGGGGTTTTTGGGCGCTGATCACGAATCTGAAAGATTTTTTGGCGGAAACGTTTCGTTCTCAAGATATTCATCATCAAAGTTCAAATTTGAACTAAGCATATTTTCAATATATTCTCACTTCTTTTTGCACACAATTCTTGATTTAAAGCTAAAGTGTCACACAATATTTGATTTCCACCTTTAAAATCTCGTTTTTCTACGTTTTTTACATTATTTTGGCATTAAATTGCGTGGCTTTTCTTTGATAATGCGGCAACCATACATACACATACTGCTTCATGGCACATTGGGATTGAAATGATTCAAAGTATAGCAATGCAGTTTAATGCAAAAATAATGTAAAATATGTAAAAAACGGGGTTTTAAATGGTGAAAATTAAATATTGTGTGCCACTTTAACTATAAATCAAGAATTGTGTGCAAAAAGAAGGGGAATATTGTAAAAATAGGATTAGTTTAAATTTCTAGTCTGATGATGAATATCTCAAGAACGAAACGTTTCCGCCAAAAAATCTTGAATCTTGATTCGTGATCAGCGCCCAAAAACCCCGTATACCAAATTTCGTTAAAATCGGAGTTGCCGCAGATTTCTAGAAAATTATCAAAATTTCTCATAAAAATTTAAATTTCGAAATGTATGATATTACATATTTAAGAAAATAGGATTCAGATTCGTGATCAGCGCCCCAAAAACCCCCGTATACCAAATTTCGTCAAAATCGGAGTTGCCGCAGGTTTCTAGAAAATTACCGAAATTTTTTAATACTATTTTATTTTATACTTAAATTCTACAGTAAAATACGTACTGCATGTAAGTTTGCAGCCATCTTTGTTTTTCATTAGTAGCTTTGGAATATGGCAAACATCCCCCACTCTGAAGTCCAAAATATCCATGTGCAACATTGTCAACACTAGGATAGACAAGACTTATTGTAGCTTGCGAATTATTGGGCAAAGGGCCCAACTTGTGGCTTGCTAGACTTCTAAGTAAGGCTCCCCTCAACCATTCTGCAGCACTTTTGCCCATTGAACCTAAAATTATTTTTTTCCCAGTTTATTTACAAAGCATTAAAAAGTAATGTATGAGAATATTTTAGGTTTTTTTAATTAATAAATATGTTTATTAGGGCAGGCGCGCAAGTAGGATTTTAATTTTTGTTTTATATAAAAAATGAGATACGGGACCAACACCAACGTGATACTATTGGCCTAAAAAGGAACACTTGAACAGATATTTTTGCGGAATTTGATATTTGCCGATATAATTTAATAAAATTCGCGAAAAAAAAACAAATAGGGAATTTGCTTTTAAAAATTTTGACTTTCTCTGAGGTGAAGGGGAGGGAGGCTAACCAAAGAACTTACCTTTTTCGCAAATTCCAAAATAAAATTTTTCTTTACCAAACTGTTCCTCTTAGCACCAATAGCATCTGGTATAATTTATATATATTATTATATGTCTCAGTTTTTAGATTAGAAAATAATTTGAAAATCCTAGTTGCGCCCACAGCTCTCACAAAATATATAGAGGGGTGTGGTTGCGCGTCTGTATTAGGGTCTGCCAAAAAGGCAAATCATCAAAGTTTCTATTTGTCACCCAAAAATATCTCAAAGGTTCCCCAACCAAAGCTGCTGTTAAAAGCATAGCTCACCATTTTAAGAGATTCTCCATAGTTCTTTCAGTTTTTCATCTAAATAAAATGAAAAACCACTTTTTGCCCTGAAAGTTGTGAAAAATATTTTAACAAGAAATAAATAAATAAAATCTTTTTAAGCCATAAATCTGGTACAAAAAGGCCATTGAATCAAATTTTTATCTTTAGTATTTAATTTTTTACACAGCTTTAAATTTAAAATTTTGGGTTTTTAAATTTTTTGCACATTTTTGCAGAACTATTTGTTAGAGAAAAAGTTAAATAGCAGATTTGTAGTAGGTACTTTCAAAATCCTATAAAAAGTCTCTTATCGACTTTTCATATTATTAATAACAACAAAGTTACAGGCTCTTAAATACATATTTTTTCAAGGTTTTGCTCTTTGGTTTTGCTCTTATTAACACTGTTAATATTACCATAATGGAAATAAGAACAAAAGTTTGAAAAAATAAGTATTTAAGACCCTGTAACTTTGTTGTTATTGATTATATGAAAAAGTTTATAAGGATTTTTTTATTGGATTTTGATGTACCACAAATCTGCTATTTAGCTTTTTTGTCTAACACTAACAGTTTCACAAAAAACAAAAATTTTAAACTGAAAGCCCTGTAAAAATTTAAATAGTAAAGATAAAAATTTGACTTAATGCAAGTTTTTGGACGAGATTTATTCCTTAATAAGCTTTATTTATTTATTCTTGGTTAAAATAATTTTTTCTCAGCTTGCAAGTCAAAAAAGTGGTGAAAACCCAGTGTTTCGTGTTAGTTCTGGTTAGATGGAAAAACTTAAAGAACCATGGAGAACCACTTAAAATTAAAATTTTGATCTGCACTTTTAACAAGAACTGAGTGTAAGTGAAATATTTTTTATTGTTTTGGCACACCCTAATGTTTATAACCATTTTTTTAAGTACCTATACTTGACGCCTGGGCTATAATACCCCACGATAGAGGACCTTCACTTTGGGGAGTGGTCTTTTGAGGAAGAATGCAATGCTGGCTTAAAAGGTCGCCTACTCGATGCAAGTGATTTCCATTCTTTTTAGGATAATATTTACCAGGTGCTGAATATACTAATGCAACTCTAAAATAAAGAATGTGAATATGTCATAACTCCTAACTGAAAAAAAAAAACAGTTGTTTTTGCTACTTTTACTAAAATTTTTGTTTTTATTATTTTGATCTTTATTTTTAATTTAATTTTTCCATTACTAAAAAAACTTACTTCACTGCACTAAAATCAGAATTTCTTATAAAATCCATCCACTCTTCTAAAATTTCTAGTTTATATGTCTGTAAATAATTTATTAGGTCTAATTTAAATCCAGTTGGTGATTCTCCATCTCTTACTGAACTGCCTTCGGGTAGCCTTGGACACCTTGGACTTACCCATAATCTAAATAAACATAAATATAACTATAGTTATAATAATTCATTTAATAATAGTGTTGGTCTAACCCTTGATTGTAATGATTCCAGTCTTCATAGTACAAATTTGCAGTGGACACAACAACCCTTAAGGAATTATCTTCATATACATAAACACCTACCTTCCTAAAATATAAATCAAAAAAGAAAAATTTAAATGTGAATAAGAATAGGTACTCTGAAGAATGTGTCTATTTATCCAAAATATATTCTAAAGCCTTTTACTTACGAGTGGTGGCAACCAAATGGATCTTTCATTTTCACAAAGTGATATTTAACATTGGGACAAAATCTATTCATAAATTCAACCATATCAGGCCAGTCATCCCCATACAAAATAGTTAAAGGTTTTTGGCTAAAATTTAATAAAAACTTAACCTTATTCTGTTTAAGTTTAAAGTTTATTATTATATAGCTTTTAAGGCAATTTAGAAAACACTTACTGCAAGTTTCTAGCTTTATATTGTTTTAAAAGCCAATCTATGTCAATCATAAAATTTATTTGAAGGGAACATTTTAAAGTACCCAAACTAGGACATAAAAGATCTGAAAAAGATAGGAACACACTTATAGTATGAAAAAAATTAAACAAAATTTTACAGTTTACCTGTAAATGTTACAGCATTTTGTTCTTTAAATGTTTCACTACTTTTTGGAATAGTGGTAAAAATAAATTATAGGGAGCATTCTTTTGAAGTTTTTCTAACATTGTTCCAGGTTCACCCTTTTTTCTAACTCGGAACATGATAATTTGTCTTCGGTATTTGAATTAAATATTGTCGTTTTACCTTTTCTAGAAACATTACTTAAAGATTTGCTAGAACTTGGTAAACTTGTTGAATCCTGTAATAATTTAGGTTTTACTTCTTTTTCTACAGTTTTTGTATCTTTTAATTTTTCTTTATCTGCTTCATCTTTACTAGCCATTTGAGCTTTAATAATTGGTTTTAATATTTCTATCTGTTCCATATAAACTTGTTTTGGCTGTGGCATATTTTCAGGAATAATAAGAGGGTCACCTTTTTCAATTATTTGTATTACTAAAAGTTCAGTACATTTTTAGGTATTATTAAATGTAATGTTGATTTAAGGAATTATTCGTTAAACGGAAGTTAAAGTATACGGTATCACTTACGAAAAGGATGCTCAAATTCTTTAAAATGATGAGGATTTTTTCTGTAACATCTTTCCTTATGGGGACACTCTTCCTTTTAGGACGTTTCTGTTGGTTATCTGTAATTAAGATAGGGGTCTTACTTAAATTTGTATAAAAAATATTGAATTATTTACCTAAATCTGTAGGTTTTCTTTAAACTTGAATTCATAATTAAAAGGCAAAAACAAAAACTCAACAGAAAAACAAATTTATTTTTCCAATTGGTTATGTTGTTAGGTTCTTCGTTTTGGTGTTGGCACTGTTTTGTGTAATTCGCCAGCACGGCCTCACCCCGACTCAAAGTATAACTAGAGGCAGAACGACCTTTCTACATTGTTTACACCCCGAATTTACAGATAAGGAAAGGATTATCCATATTTCGAAGTGACTTCGATATTGTTCGGCTTTTACAATTAGTACTCCAGTCCTTGCCCCAATAGGTACATATTAAGCAAGATTGAAGAGCTCCCCACAGAAAAACCAATTTTACTAGTGTTTCAATGATTTCTAAAGGTTCAGACCAAGATGATGGTCCCTGGAATGCGTTGACTTTAGGCCTATTCTTTCGAGACTTGATCAGTGATCAAACTGATAATTATCAATCTTTTAAAACTTATGTGGCTAACTTCATTCGGAATTTTTATTAATATTTCAAATGGCATTAGCCACGTGATCAGATCATTAGGATTACTGAACTGATAGAAGTGAAACGATCATGTTTCGAAAGAATAGGTCTCTTATAAAACCCTAATAAAACTAAAAATTGTATAGTTAAACTGAAAGGTATTTGTCTCGAAAGTGGAAGCAATTCCGATATTGTCACAAAATTTGGTAAACGGTTTTTTTTAAACATTTTGTTCCCGAGATATCTATCAAAATTGTTAATCAAACTAATTAACTTTATTTTCACTTAATTTTCCCTTCTTTTGCATAAAATTTTCAATTTTAAGCAAAAATAGCTCACAATATATGATTCTCATCTTTTAAAACTCCATTTCTCTACGTGTTTTACACTTTTTTGCCTTAAATTGCATAGCTTTATTTTAATCGTTTTCAAGGTATGGTGGAGGAGCATATAGGTCGCAGGCATATGGTTATTTTCAGTGGCGTTGCGTGACCAAAGTTAGGCGTAGGCGAAGTCGTATCCGCGAGGACCCTTTGGCCGACGAATGACGAAAAATATTGGGGAGCTTCAGGCGTAGGGAAGTTTTCTGGGAGGCCCATTTTTGTCCTTGGAAAAAATTTAAGGAGCAAAAAAGGTTCTCCCTATTTTTCTACCGCTAAACTAAAACTTCGGCCGCCTACACCGCCTACGTCTAGCGACGCTACTGGTTATTTTAGACAAATGGATTTTGCCTAGGCAAATTCCTTCTGCCTAGGCAAATGACTTATGAAAATAATTTTTATTTAAAAGCCATTTGTTAGGCAAATGACTGTGATATATATTTGATAACATATTAGGCGTACAGCGTACAGTGTGTTTTATAGACTACAGTAAAAAGCAAAAGCCCGTGTAATTTGAGTGGTTCAAAGCGCTATAGACGGTAATGCAAAACTGTCATATTCGGGCGGTCATGATTAGTTTTGGTTGGTTAAATCTTTTTTTTATTGCTTTATTAAGAAATTAACAAAAATATATTTAACTTATCAGAACTAACCATGATCCCCGCAACGTGACAGTTTTACGTGACCGTCTGGTTATGCAAATATTTATATTTCCACTTGCCTAAAAATTGCTAGGCAAATAGCATTTGAAAACTAAAATACAACATTTGCTCAGGCAGAAGGCATTTGCCTAGCCAGAAGCCATTTGCCTAAAATAACCATTTGACTGCGACATATACATGAATGCAGCGTTTTAAAAGGAAACCTTCGCAATTTATTTAATAATAGGTGTAAACTTCATAGAAAATCGGGGTTTTAAAAGGTAAACATCAAATATTGTCGGCCACTGTAGCTTAAATTAATATCGCGGGAACGAAACGTTTCCGATTTTTTTAGGTTCGTGATCAGCGCTGCAAATAAAATCCCGTATACCGAATTTGGTCAAAATCGGAGTTGCTCCAAAGCCAATTTCTATAAGTTGCTCACACTTTCGAGACAATTACCAATTAAAAAAAGATCGAAAAGGGCTTAATTTTATCTTTTTTTTAAATTCTTGTGCACCTTAAAATTTTCGGCTATCTACCAAAAGAATCAATTATGTATCGGCTCTATTGTCACAGCCTAAGTTAGTACTATTAAACAATTATTTAGTTTATTTTCAATTAATTTTAATGGCTATATAGTCCACTTTTCCACTAAAGACATACAAAAATCTTGATAACGCAATAGAAATATTTCTTGATTCTTATAAATATAGGTATATTGGATTCTTTTTTTTATATAGCTTTGCCAAATATTTTATCATTCAAATTATTATTCAGGAATCAAAGCATTGGGTTATTAGAAAACGAGATGATTCTATTTCGTAAAATAAATTTAAATCTATTATGACCTGACTAAACAGCAAAGTGTATTTAGTCTGAGTTAAAAAATGCTTTTCTAGGTCATAACCATCCATCTTTTCTAGCCCTTTTTACGAGTATTAAATTATACACATTATGACTAAATTGAAATTAACAATAAAAGTATTAAAATGACTTTCGTTTACATCTCAATTTATTTGTACGTAAAATAACAGCACTGGTTATTTAAATCACTTTCATTAAATATGTTTTTGCTGTTTTCTTCAAACAAAATGTAGTTCAGAGCCTTGAAAAATCTAAAATTCCATACCTTTGAATCCATACTACATCTAATAAATTCGACTCGCTCAATTGCGAGCGTCTGCGTCATGACGCCTGCAAATTTTGGTCCTTCTAGTGCCGAATCATCCGTCGCGACGCTGCCAGTTGCGTTCGATCAAATTTTTCCAAAACTTGCGGGCAAGGTCGTTTATAATAAGTAATAATTATTATTTACGGTAGGAGGCTCTAGGAAAATATGTTTTTGTATTATTTTGTAAGCTTATAGAAGTCAAAAAGCTTTCTCTGGATATTTTACTCTTCAATAACGCCTGTATGTAAGTTCTAGTTGGATTATTTCGGAAAATTATTATTTTATTATACAGAGGAATAAGAACAAAAATATCTATTATTTACGGTTTTTGTGTCAAATAGATTTTAAAAGATCTTTTAGTATGTTGCTACAAGAATTTGGTGCATGCTCTCCTGTTGCTTCTTAGTTCGATCAAATTTTTTCAAAACTTGCGGGCAAGGTCGTTTATAATAAGTAAAAATAATAATTTGCAGCAGCATTTTTTAGGAAAATAGGTTTCTGTATTTTTATGTAAGCTTGTAGAAATCAAAAAGCTTTCTCTGGATATCTTAAACTTCAAGAACGCCCGTATGTTCTAGTTCGTTTATTTCGGAAAGTTATTATTTTTTTATACAGAGAAATAAGACCAAAAATATCTATTATTTATTGTCCTTGAATTAAATAGATTTTAAAAGACGTTTTAGTATGTTGCTACAAGAATCTGGTGCATGCTCTCCTGTTGCTTCTTAATTCGATCAAATTTTTTAAAACTTGCTGGCAAGGTCGTTTATAATAAGTAATAATTATTATTTACGGTAGGAATTTCTAGGAAAAGATGTTTTGTATTATTTCCCAAGTTTATAGAAGTCAAAAAGCTTTCTCTGGATATTTCACACTTATTCAGTAACACCTGTATGTAAGTTTTGGTTGTTTTATTTCGAAAAATTATTATTTTATTATACAGAGGAATAAGAACAAAAATATCTAGAATTTATCGTCTTTGTATCAATCAGATTTTAAAAGACATTTTAATATGTTGCTACAAGAATCTGGTGCATGCTCTCCTGTTGCTTCTTAGTTCTATCAATTTTTTTCAAAACTTGCGGGCAAGGTCGTTTATAATAAGTAGTAATTATTATTTACGGTAGGAGATTCTAGTAAAATATGAGTCTGTATTATTTTATAAGCTTGTAGAAATCAAAAAGGTTTTCCTGAATATTTTACACTTCCATAATGCCTGTATGTAGATTCTGGTTGGTTTATTTCAGAAAAGTATTATTTTTTTATACAGAGAAATAAGAACAATATTCTATTCATTGTCTTTGTATTAAATAGATTTTAAAAAACATTTTAATATGTGCATGCTCTCCTGTTGCTTCTTAGGAAATCCGTTTATATTGTTGTTATTACTAAAATTTTTTTAAATAACTACACAAGTAAATCACAAATATAATAATATGGTTTGGTGCCATCTTGGCTCTGGGCAGTCTTACCTGATAATGCAATTTTTGTCTTTAAAATTGTGATTTTCTTCAAAACCCTTACAAAATATAACATTTGAATAGTATATACAATAAACTTAAGTATCGTTATAACGTTTAAACTTCACAAAAGAAAAAATACATCAACCTACATCCAAAACGTTTCGACGACTGAAGGATTAAAAGCTGTTTCATGCAGCGCAAATCAGCTAAATTAGCATTTTAGCTTTAATGGTTGTATTGAGTGATAGATATCAGACGATATACTGATTAGACGTTGCGTTTAGAAAATATAACGGTGGACGGCGTTACCCACTGGGCGAAGCTTCCCGGACCTCCCCTACTCGACCACAGCGTGTGAAGATTTTCCACTTAAAATACACGGAAACTTTGATTTTTTTAATTTCTAAAGCTTAGTGGCATTTTATGTGTGAGTTAGTACAGCCAACAAACCATATTTTTCGTAAAATCCACGTTTTTTTTTGTAAATGACAAAAGCTACAGAAAAAATATAAAAAATATTGATATTTTCATTCGTTGAAGTTTACGTAGCATTGAATTTCTATTTTCATCATTTTATGAAAATTATTAATTGCTTAATAAAACAGTAAAGTTTAATTAAGCAATTACATTATAAATTATTAATATTAATAACTTTGTCTCCATATTGTAGCCTTGAAAGAGAAATAAATTATTTCGAAAGCTTGGTGATTCAAAAGAGTTTTTCTAAGCCCTAATACACCTGACTGTTTCCCCAATAAATAATATATAATATATACACTATTTGCCGGCAATGTACATTTTTCATATTGGCATTGATGGTAAAGCATTGGCAATTGGTGGCAATATTATGCCAACATCTTATACGCATTAAAAAGTCAACCCTAAATAAACACTTAATTGCCAATAAATTTTACACGCAGGCGAATTGCCGGCAAGCATACAAAAATGGCGACATACCAATCCTGATTAAATAAAGCACGCGTTTTTGTTGCAGGCAAATAAATATTGGATTTTTGAAGGCAAACCTTCAACGCATATTCATACTTTTTTAAACCATATTATTAACATTGGTATTTAACTAACATTAAAGCAATTTTTTTGATCTGTTTTATTTATAATGGCAGCTAAACAAAATTATTTTTATAATTTAAAGTAAATGGCCTTTTCATAACATGTTTATTATGTATTTTGGAGCGAATAAAAATAAAATGATGGTAAAATTAGCTACGTTAATTTCGACCGAAGGTGACCGCTTTGTGCATTTGTTTTCTACGTGGTTTTCTAGCTTTTTAGTTTCTTTTTTAAAGAAAAGGGTTTTTAATAGACATAATTAAATGTATTCATTACCTAATAAGTGTGTGTTGTGTGATTAATTGGTGATGGCTAGTCGAGAAGGCAAGATATTCAAGTAGACTGTTAGGAGCTGTAAACATATTGTTTAAAACTTTATTAAAAGTTTTAAAGACGTGTTAATAAAAATATTATATATATTTAATAGTTTTTTTGACATACCGATAGATGGCGTAATGGACAATAAACTACTACGTTTCTGCAATATCTTCGCTTTTTATCGTCTAAACCGTACCCATTAGACAAAAATAATTTGAGAGCGGTCTGCGGAAGGTGATCTCACTTAGCTTTGAAAGAAATATCTTCGGCTAGTGTAAAAATCTGCATCCCCAAGTTGGACAGTGTTCCGAGAGATGGTACTTGCATTGCAAGGAAATTGCATGCAGTAAGAAGTTTTTTCCTATTTTAATTTTCAAATAAAATATCACATCATTTTAGCTTTTAAAAAAGTATATGCGACAATTTTCGTCAATAAGACGTCGACTTGCTGCTTGGGAGTATCTGCATTTGCCCACTTTCGTGTCTTTTTGTTATCTTTTTGCCAATAACTTATTAATGATGGATGCCATCATCTTAAACGCATTTTTTTGCCAATAACTTATTAATGACGGATGCCATCACTTTATCTGCAACACGTGGCCTAATAACGGCCAATTGCCCACTTTCGCGTCTTTTCAATACCTTTTTGCCAATGCCTTGCCATTAAAGAGTGTTGGCAATGCCAGTAAATTAAATGTACAACGCCGGCAAAAAATGTTATATGGGATATTTTTTTTTTTATTATTTTTTTGTTTTTGTTTTATTGTACTAAAATATATTTTTAACCAATTGTTAAACCTCTCCTTATTTATTAACATATGTTATTAACAATATAAAAGTGTTAAATAGTATAGTTTAAAATTAAGAAAAGGTAAAAGTGCCGAATAGGGTTTTCTGCAGTTCTTATGATTTGTTTAAAATAAATTATACTCGCGGATTTTAGACCCTTTTCTTAATATAATAATAAATATAAAAAGCCCTTACCATTAAAATGGCCCCCTTCTTATACTGTTCCTTGTAACAAAAAATTTGAACAACCAAAAAAAAGAACTTACCTTTAACCTTTCCTTCTACACTATATTCTATCCCTTCTGTCATCTCAGCTCAATTTCTTTCTTCACTTCTCTTCTACAAAGCAAGTTTATCAATACAACTACAAAAAGTATACCTTTTTTCTATATTAATCCTCCTTTTGGGGGCCTCTCGAACACAAGGCCAGTAGTCATGATATACGTACGCTGGGCCCCCCTCCACTTGACCTTGACCGTTACTGCGCATGCGCGCCATTTCCTTTGTTCTGCTTGACCTTGACCGTTACTGCGCATGCGTGCCCCTCCCACTCTTCTCCTAATTGGCCTTGATAATTACTGCGCATGCGTGCCCCTCCCACTCTTCTCCTAATTGACCTTGATAATTACTGCGCATGCGTGTAGTTTTCTTTGTTCTGCTTGACCTTGATAATTACTACGCATGCGTGCCCCTCCCACTCTTTTAGTTATTTAGTGTCTATATATATAAGCGATTTGCAAAGATGGACAGTATTATATTTTTCAAAGCTGCTACAGTAAAGTTTATTGTGTCTGTAGGATATTGTGCAAGTGTTTTGTTTAAGGTATTTTTTGAATTTTTATATTTTATTCAACTATGAGTATTGCAAAAGAAACGTTAGACAAAATTAATAATATAATTAATAGTGAGGGAAAGTTTCTTGAACGGAAAAAATTTCCGAATTAACTGTTGGGCAGGTTTATGTGATTAAAGGAATGGTTTCAATGACTACACGTTTTGGTAACACTGTTCTTGTGACATTGTGTTGTGATCAGACAGATAATGTTATATTTCAGGTATTTTTACCAAAACGTATAGCTGAAAATCTGACAGATGATATTGTTACAGTCATGAATGGATCTGAGGGTAAATATACATTAACGTATATGGGGAATAGTACTCAGATATTTCCCGGTACTAATAATTCAAAATCATTAATATCTTTTGGGCTTAAAGTGATTTTTCGCTAAAAATAGATATATTTTATTACGAAACACTTAATTTGTGAAATTAGTTTATCTCAATTTTTCAATTTTTCAATTTATTTATTGGTAATAATTACACTACATAAGTGTTTTTACACGTCAATTTATATTAATTATACAAGAGACATTTAAAATATTCTAAAATTTTCCTAAACATTATACTCAATAAAATATAAAAAAAATATAGTTACATCACAATAACACTGACAGTCAATCACAATTATTAAAAAGTATTTAAACTAAAACAATAATGTTTTACTAAAGTTTAGCCCTCATGAGAGTCCTGAAATAATTTATTCTTTTTTTTACCTCTTTAAGTCAAAATTCAAATTAACTAAAAAATAAAGCTGCTGCTCAGGTATTCATTCACAGAAAAAAAGGCATGTTTTAATAGGTACTTTTTTATAGTGCTTCTAAAAATCCTGTCGTTCAAACATCTAATGTGCTGAGGGAGCGCATTAAAGTATGTTATACAGAATACCTTATATATCCTAAAAATAAGTTTATGTCATAGTTGGATAAATTGTATATAAATATCTTTCGAATGCTTGCATATAGTAAACTACAATCATATTTCTCTGTAATTAAAGATGTTGGACGATATTATTACCGATGAATGCAGATACAGCTACGTGTTTTGGTTGCAGTTTAAATTAAAAGATATGGCCCAAGAAATACTGGACTTTGCAATATGTGATGAAATAATAAATGTTGAAGCAACCATCAGTCAATATAGAAAATGTATGAAGGACGTAGTCAATCTTTCTAGCAGGAGCACACTTATGTGACGAGTATTTGTATGGTTCCCTAAATCTAGACGAATTCTGCGATGAAATGATTGATGAAGATCTAAAGGTGTACCTTATCAACATACCACACCTACCAGAAGAATTAATAAGAAAATATGAGCTGGTGCCCTCATCACCCCTTCCCTCTGAAACCTCAACCCAAGCTGTGGATGAAAATATCACAACAACATCAACATTAGCAAGTAACCTAAATGCGCTGAATTCCTCCTCAACCTCAACAAATGGGCTGAATTCCTCCTCAACCTCAACAAATGGGCTGAATTCCTCCTCAACCTCAACTGACGTTGTGGAATATGGTGTCACAGCAACAAACACAACAACAACAACGACAACAAGTGATAATGAAATGGGTCCATCATGTGTAGAAGACGAAGAAAACAGCTGAAACATACTGAAATGTTATTTTTTTATAATTAAGTAAAATAAATGTTTATAGTACATAAGTATTGTTTTATTTACAAATGTGTTATTTGTCACATATAGATTTACATATAAATAGAACTTTTGGTATAATAAATAGTTTAGTTAAAGTTAAAAATGGGTCGTGTTAACAACACAATTGATAAATTTGGTCGTCAGGTTAATAATGAAAAAGTTCAACAGCTCCGTGGCTCTCCAGGAGTTGGATTTAGATTTACCTCTGATGGGCAATATGATATTGTAGGAAAGCGTCTAACCAATGTTGCTGAACCTACATTAGCTAATGATGTTGCTAATCAGGAATATGTAATAAAAGAGATTCACGAACTTCGAATCCAAATCACTAAAATAGTAAATGAGGATATTGTTGAATTATATGATGAAAAATTCAAAAGAATGGAACAGCTAGAGGAAGATATTCTTAATTTTGATCTGATAAAATTAAACGTCAAACTTAAAAATATTGAAACAAAATTGTTAACAATCCAGAAGACTGTTAACAAATTATTGTTTTAATAATAATCCCAAGGTGGCCCAAATAGCCATTGCTAATGTACACATATAAAAAAAAGAAATTTATGGAAAACAGTTTAGTTGAAGTAAAATATGGATCATGTTAACAACACAATTGATAAGTTTGGCCGCCAGAACAATTATAACAAATTTCAAAATGTACGCTGTTCACCTGGAGTTGGATTTAAGGTTACCTCTGATGGTCAATATGACATGGAAGGAAAACGCCTATCTAATGTAGGCACACCTACAATGGTAACTGATGCTGCTACTCAGGAATTTGTGAAAAAGAAGTTCACAAACTTCAGATTCAACTAATTGATATGATAAATAAGTATAAAATTAACGTTTTCTCCACAAGGTTTAAGAAAATGGAGCAGCTAGAAAAAGATTTCCATAATTTTGATCCAATAAAATTACACGAAAAACTTGAAAATTATAAGGAATCCCTTCAATCTCTCGAGAAGAAGCTTAATGATGCAATTGGTGCTGCTTCAACTGTTAATGTAGCAAAGGCTGCTAACAAAAAGCGAACCTAATAATTTTAATTGTTTATTTGTTCGTTGGGGTGGGGGTGGTGGTGACTGCTTTTAAAGACAGAAGGGTTACGATATTTTTAATATTCTTTTTTTAACAATGGAGCAAGACAGGTCAGACAGTCACAGTTCTTTACTTTGGAGTAAAAAGTACGTTCCAATTTATGGTGATATTAGACTCGATAGTCCAATACAGCTTGACGAGCGGGAGGAAGAAGATGCTGATATGGACATCGGAAATCTGAATGATGTTGTCAATAATGAGCCGACTGAAAATATGAATAAGCCGACTGAAAATATGGAGCTTGATTCTTCGATATCAGATATGGAGCAGAATGATGATGATGATGATGATGATGATGATGATGATGTGGATGGTCCGGTTGCTACCAATATCTACCACCTAGATGACATTGAAATTTTTGTTAATTCGGTTCCTGAAGGATGGGGGAGCGCCAAACATCACTATTGAACAAATAAAGAAAAATAATGCTTTAATGTTGCAAAATAGGTTATTAGAAAATGCAAGGTTCTATCGAAAGTTCTAACCTAAAAAATTTATTGTCAACCTTTGTTTAGTTACAATATAAATAAATAAAAAGTTTTTATCCTAAATGTTGTTTTTCTTATGTTACCTCGCATTTTATTTTTATATAAATAAGACGAATGTCTTTCAAAACATTTTGTGGCTCTGAAAAAAGGCTGATTGTTTTTCATATTTAGCTATGGGACAAAATAAAACAAAATTTCTATTTTATCAAATTTATTGGTAATAAATACAAAATAAATTCGGTTTAGTAGTACATAGAGTAAAAAATAAGGTTTTAAACAGATCTATTTGTAACGTTTCCATTCATAATATTATAGGAAAAAAATGAGTCGTGAATAATTAGGGCATTCACTTTAGTGTCTTTGGGAAACTGCTGTCCTCCAATCGTTTGAAATTCCAACTTTACGTCCACTGTAGAGGATTTGACTGCCTCGGGCTGATGGCTGCAGTCAATAACAAACACTGGATTGTCCAAATATTCGGCCAAATCCATCATGGGATCGTTTAGTTCACGACCATAATAACTGCTTTGGAAATTTTCATAGTTATAATAGGCTGCTGCGTAAAGTTTTTAGCGAAATCAAAGTTCCATCTTTCGTAAGGATACACTGTTGAGTTTAGATACAATCTAACGTCACTTATATTTGCAGAATTAAATTTCGTCGCGTCCTTCTCTCTCGTATCCACATTGGAGTTACTTTGAAAGGAAATTATGATGTAGCGAGGTTTCTCCAAACTCGTGCTAGTCCTTACGGCCCAAACGTCTGATGATGTTTGTCGCAATGTGGGAAGCTGGTAGAGATCCCAATTTCTGTATGACATTTGAATAATTGCATTATTTCCACCTTTATTGATGCGTGACATAATTTTTAACTTTTGACGATCATCTGGGATGATGTGACGAATTTTCCATTCCACTTTATTTATGCTTATATCTGCATCACATTAACCGACGTAGGAGTTTTTGAAGAGTACGAGCCATTATCAAAATTAACTCCTGTTTAACATTGAAAATGCCTTTTGTGTAATCTTCGGCGAAACCCATTAAATATTTTAATGGTAATTTCCCCGAAAACACTTTACTTGTGGCATCCCAAATTGCCTGGTTTCGGTTAAGCCCCAACCGACTGGTAAAGGCTCTTTGCTTGTTGAGAGCCAAAGAAACCATGGTTTTTAATGTTGTAGTAATACCGGGTTTTCGTACGACAGCAACTGATTCACCACCCATTTCGTAGCGGATTTCATCGAATAGAAAGGCGAGAGCGTTATTGGATAGGTAACATATTTTACTGGCTTCTTTAGGTTTGAACGTTCCTTCAATATAAATGTAACTGTCGGATATATCCAAAATTATGTCTTGGAAATTAACAGGAATACGAATTTCGTCAGAGTTTTCAAATGCTGGCGACCCATACGGTTTATAGGTATGCTCTTGTAAGCTAATAATAGAGTTATCCAGGATGGGTTCGTTGAATACTTCAATTTTCTCACTGGTCATCATCATTATTTAGCCTTTTCTTATCTTCAATCCGATGGATTTTAAAAAATTTAAATCCCTCACAGAGAGTCTTTGGTTGATGTGATTATGTCCTTTCGATTGAAGGTTCAGAGCACGAATGGTCCGTGCTTGAGTAGACTTTTTATTTTTATGCTTTTGCTGTTGCATTGAAGACAACAAATGCAATTGCCGATTGAAACGAAATCCCATATTTATGCAATTTTCTTCAGCTCAAGTTTGACGATAATTTTCTCTCCTCTAAAGTCGATAAGGTCACCGTTGTCATCCAAGATGCTTAGGGTAATGTTATCTATGAACTGGCGGCCGTTGGGTGTAAGTGGCATATAAATAATATTTTGTGGTTCTTTCGTTATTTTATAGCCGGGCTCAACGTCGATATCAAATTCATATAAAATATGGCATTCCTTTGAGTTTAAATGGGCACCAGCTGTTATGTTACAATCGATTCTTATTATACGTACATTCATAATTTCTACTTGCGATGATGATTCATGCTTCACCCCACCTTTTAGCACCTTTTTTTCAAAACCCAGCACTTTACCTATACTGTTTTTTCAGTAAAATCAATCGTGTATTTCGATTGTATTTCACACTTTAAGGTATTATTATTGGGAGTTAATAAAAAAATTATCTCGTCTTGGTCGTTGGCAGATGTTCGTATCGCTGCAATCATGGCTTGTTCAATGTCACTTATTTCATAAGCTCCAGGTTTACATTTTAATTTTGTAAATTCTTGCCATTGTTCTTCTCCATATGAAAAACAATTATTACTCTCATTAATATTAAAAATAGAATTGTAACTGTAGAATCCCAAAAGTGCCAATCCATATTGGCTTGATGCATTTAATTCGATTGGTGGGTAAAAGTTGGAGCTTAAGACGCTGTTTCGGCCCGTTAGGGTGAATGTGTGTGACATGACTGATGGTAAATATATGCTGGTAGTTATTTTTATTGTTGCCTACAACAATTTAAATAACTAAATCTTTGTTTTGGCAACTTATTGGTACTTTCTGCACGGATATGTATATCGTTTATTTTACAATAGCAGCAAAATAACCTCTTTGCTACCCCAATCTCATCAATTTCTTCGACATTGTTTTGTTTATACTGTTCCGTACAATATTGGTACTTTAGAATATCGATGTCATTTTTATATGTTCCGGTAGCTTATCCCACACTAATGCGATCTCTTTTGGAACACAAGCAATCATCACTTCTTTAGGCATATTTTGCAGTTCAGCCTCAGTCATTTTCAGTAAGCTGTTGCCACACCAAGAAAAAGCCTTTAAAGATGTATGCATTTTCTTATAGCTTTCACGATCCATCTGAGGGTTTACAGACATACTTAATTTTTATGTGGAGAGAAACTGCAAGCACAAATGTCCACACCAGACTGTGTCGAATTTTTGTTGTCGTTCATATGTATAGTTAATAGTTTTTGCTGCTTCAGGACCACTTTTCAGATATTGTACCAATTCCAAGGGTGGTTTTAAGTCACCAAAGCTATCATAATATGTTACATGGGATGCTACCTTTCTATATGCCACCCAGTGTGTCCCCCTTCCCCGCATACTATCCAAATTAACAATTGCTGCTTCGTATCGTCTGGGTCCGCGCACCGGTAAGGAATCTCGCATAAAAACACCTCTGAAATGGGTAATTTTCATTTGGGTAGAATACTGTTCCAGGTCAATATTGGTTAATGGACGTTGCGGTAGGGACTCCAATTAGTTTTGTATATCCTTATTGGCTCGTGTATAAGCCCAAACCAGGATCGATATGGTTTAAGGAAAAGTCCGGCACCACTTTTTGATTTCTTAACCGCAAAGCTCCAGTTTTATTTTGTCTTTCATTTTCACGGTTTTTAAAGCGCGCACTATTCCCACCCAGCTACCAGCTAACGACCTAAAGCTGAAAGACCAGCAAATATTGGTATCAAAGGTAACAGACCGCCTTCTTTTGAGAGCTATTGGTATAATTCTAGGGTGCGAATTTTTCGCCTTCCACCAAGTATTTTTAGCGATTTGCAGTAGGCTGCAGTAACGGCTATTTTTGATGCTTTTATCAAATTCTTCTCCCACAAAGGTTTTTACCACCAACTTTTTGTAATTCCGATCGTATAGGGCGTCTAAAGGCTGACCCAGAATGCCATTTTCTGTACACGTCTGCTATTACGTTTTCTCTTTACTAGTTGATTTCTCTTTCCTTGCAACTTTTTTTACGCCCATACCGAAACGTTGTTTTGTTTTCATTATGTTTGTAACTAACCAAGCAGCAGCCTTTTCACTAGCGCTTGCTTCTTTTGATTTTACTCTTTCCCAAGCTCGCTGTTCCAACTCGTAGTCGGCCTGGTGTCGAGCCTTTAAATTATTTTTATTATTTAAATAGGATAAATCCGTGTTTTTGCATGCAGCATCCAATGGATTAATGCCCCGATCACCTCTTGCTACACGCTTATTTACTTTTGTGCCCGGACCACAATATTGGTAACCGGGTATGTGTAATTCGAAAGGAAGACTATTAATTAACGAATTAACTAGACCTTTCCCAGTCTTATTTGAATAACGAGAGCGACCACTTCGTTTCACGGGTGGCATCTGACTGACGAAAAAAGTAACTTTTGTTTTCTTAAAATATGCGTATTGTATGTCTTAAACAAAAGTTTAATATAGACAATGTTGACGAAAAAGTTGGGTCGGGTCAAACGGAAACACATTTTAGAAAACATGGTCCATTGTTTCCATTATCTATTCGCGGATTACTCATTGGACCATCGAATTGTGGAAAGACAAATGTTATGATTTCACTGCTTACAAATCCTATGGGATTACGTTTTGAAAATATTTATATCTATTCAAAGTCGTTGTATCAACCGAAATATGAGTATTTAAAAAAAATTATATCTCCCATAAAAGGACTTGGCTACTATACATTTAGCGATGCAACAAATATTGTGGAACCATCGGATGCAAAACCGAACTCTATTTTCATATTTGATGATGTGATGTGTGAAAAACAGGATGTTATACGTTCATATTTTAGCATGGGGCGACATAAAAATGTAGATTCCTTTTATTTAGCTCAAACTTATTCACGAGTTCCGAAACAACTAGTGCGCGACAATGCTAATTTTATTATTATGTTTAAACAGGATGAAATGAATTTACGTCACGTATTCTCCGACCACGTTGCACCCGATGTTACTTTTCCACAATTTCAAGAAATGTGTTCTAAATGTTGGGACAATAAATACGGTTTCTTAGTTATTGATAAGGATAGTGACTTAAATTCAGGCAGATATCGAAAAGGATTCGATAGCTATATATATGTATAGTTTTTGAAGAAAATAATTATTAAGTCATTGTACAAGCTTGGAACAACATCATCATCATTATCACGATGAATGAACAAATTGAGTTAAAACGAAAATTGATTGATGCTACAGATGCGGTAAGGAAAAAATTTAAACAAATTAAAGCGGCAAATGTGAGAGAAAACTTTGAATTGGAAAAATTTTATGAACCCATCTCCAAACCATTAACATCCATATCTAATGTCGTAAAGCAGCAGCAGCAAACAAATCGTCAGCAAAGACCCAATGTACCAACAACTACGATGAAACAAACTAGCAGTACGAGCACACCCATGGTGGATTTATCAGGAAAGTCATCAAGTACAATGGAATCCTTAACGCCAATAGCACATCTAGAATCCTCAAGAAAAAGAAAAACTCTGTTTACTTCAGCAGTGGAACCATCAGCAGAAGAGGTGTCAAAGACATTTTTTACACCAAGAAATAAAAGTATTGATGATTCCAATTTATTAACACCATCTCCCTCAAACAAGTCGACATCATCAACTTCATCATCTTACCAGTCTAGCGATAAACCATTACAGAAGATTCTTGATTCATATTTAAATGGTTTAAATAATAAGCCTTCACTATACGATACAGTTTATGGGGTACATAAGAAACAAAATAAGAAAAAAATATATGTGGGCAATATGGAAATACGTTTTCAAGGAGAAAAGGTGTTATTTTTTAACAATAAATATAAAAATGTGGCTACATTTGATGGTCAACCTGAGTTATACGACTTACTCTTTTAAAAAACCCACCTATATTAGGTAGAGAGAGTGAGATAAGTGAACATGTCCTACAAAATTATAAAAATATTTTGGTACTGACTGATGCTGCTTATGATAATTATAATATTCAAAACGGTCTGCGAGAAACCAGATGGAAAAAGTACACACAAATCATAAAACCTTTAATGACAGGAACTAAACTAGGTGGTTCCATACGACGAAAAAAATATGTGAGGGCAAAATTCCACATACCATTGAAAAAACACCTCTCTTCTAAGAAATCTGAATATGTGTACTGGAATAAACCCAAGGAGTTAGTGGACCGATTAAGATTGTTGGTTAGTTCAACGATGGCAGGTCATACTGGACATGACAATGAAATAATGTCAATTATAGAGGAACTCCGTGAGGAGGGTATTGTTTATTAGTTCATGTATTTCCTTATTTCCATCAGTAACTGACTAGATGCTACTACGGAAGATATGGAGCCCAGCACAGAAAAAATTAAAATAGTTAATGAGCTTCATAGGTCAGCCAGAAAAAATTTCATTAGAAGGCGTACAATAATTAAAGGATATTATGATTTGTGGCAAATTGACTTGGCAGAAATGCAGCAATATGCTGACGAAAATAACGGATATCGGTACATACTTGTATGTATTAATTGTTACTCGAAATATGTATACACGAAAGCAATTAGAACCAAGACTGGCAGTGAAGTTACCAAAGCAATGAATAGCATTATTGAGGAGGCTGCATACACACCAGACAACCTGCAAAGCGATCAAGGAAAAGAATTTTACAATAAGACCTTTCAAACTCTTATGAAAAAGCACAACATTAATCATTATTCCACGTATAGTACGAAAAAAGCGGCAATAGTGGAACGGGTTATAAGAACGCTAAAAAATCTACTATATAGACAGTTTTCGACTAGAGGATCCTACAAATGGATAGAGCTATTATCAATTGTCACAAAAACTTACAACAATACGAAACATCGTACCATTGGAATGAAACCGGTAAATGTTAAACCACATACAAATATTAAAGCATACGATCATATAAAAGTTGTACCTAAAAAGTTTAAATTTCGCTTAGGTGATGTGGTTCGTATAAGCAAATACAAAAGTATATTCGACAAAGGTTATACACCATCGTGGTCGACGGAGCAGTTTAAAATAGCAAAAGTTAACATTACAAATCCACCTACATATCTTTTGGAATCTACAAACGGTCAACCAATTATGGGTAGTTTTTACGAAGCTGAACTGCAAAAGACAAAGAGCCCAGGTGTCTATTTAGTTGAAAAAATCCTTCGTGAACGTAAGAAGAATCAAATAAATCAGTTATTTGTTAAATGGTTAGGTTTTCCAAACCAATTTAATTCCTGGATAGATAAGACAGATATTGTTTAAATTTTTTCTTATGTATTGTTAATGGATAAAATTTAAATAAACATAAATTGTACTATGAAAAAATAGTTTTATTTATAAACAAAAAAGAAAATTATTTCCTATTTATTGTTAACGGATATAATTTAAATAAACATAAATTTTACTAATAAAAATAGTATTATTTATGAAAAAAAAGAAAATACATAACTACCAATTTAACTCCTGCCTAGATAAGGCAGATGTTTTTCTTATATTGTTAATGGGGTGTGACTAAAAAGAAACACAAATTGTACTAAGAAAAATCAGATTTTATTTATAAAAAAAATACATTAAATACAGAATACATATAACTTAATAAATAAACATAAAATTGCATCTACCTTTAAACACACACTGTTAAGACAAAATACATTTTTTGAAGTCGTTTCCCCACCAGGTTAAACTATGTTGGTCTTAACAATATATATTATAAAATATAAATAACATGTATTGTTTCACAACAGTTGTTATGCCCTAGACTTCTCGGCGCGCTTTTTTTAAAGTGCTTTCCCCACGTAGGCCTAATGCACTATATAGTGTAACAGATTTTAAAAAATTTTAATCACCACCATAACCGAATTGTCGGTATTCCGCGCGGGTAAGCGAAATACCCCGAAAAAACCTTTCCTCTTCGTCGGAATCCATTTCATCGCCATCATCGTACTCCCGCTCATAAAAATCATCCTCAGAGGAAGTATCCATCGTTGTCTGAGGCGATGCTGCTGAACTGGACCGAGGAGATAAGGTCCCTACGACATCTTCATTGGGCTGGTTTGATGCCCAAAAGTCCTCATCCGGTTCAAAACTTGGTGATTCTGGCCGGGGACCTGGACGAACAGGTGAGTGGTTCGCCCGCATTTGCTCAGCCCAAAATTCTTCTATTGGTTGAAAGGCTGGTGATGGTGGCCGGGTTCCTGGAGGGCTTGTATTAACACGAACAGGTGACTGGTTCGCCGTCATTCGTATTTGATCTTCTGTTAACCCCCTCAACAGACATTCTCTGTGGTATTTATCACACCACTCACAAAACCCCATCACCCCAACTATTTTTTAAAATGTTCACACTTCACACACATCTGTTTTCCATTGACTGAAAAAGGCTTTACAATCGCGACCACTTTATTTTCCATTTTAAGAAAGTTTTAAAAAGAAAGTATAAAAATTGCAATAAGATGGTTTTAGTAATCTTGAAGATGTACTAATGAATCAAGGACTAAAGCTGCGTATATTTATACACGGTTTCAAGGACACATTCTGATGATGAGTGGGGAGAGCATACATGGTTTCAAGGACAAAGTCTGATGATGGGTGGGAAGAGAGATTGCAGAAGGGTGGGGGTAGATTCAAGGCCAAACAAAGGAAGGGTGGGGGTAGATTCAAGGCCAAACAAAGATGTCTGACCATGGGTGCTGCACATAAACCAACTGGTATTTTTATGTGACAAAATCCTATCGTGAAAATAGGTTTTGTTAACTAAACTACTTTTAAAAATTCTGTCGTCCTAAAAAGGACGGATTTTTTTTATTTCAGGGTGGGTAGGCGGTTGTCATAAAGTTTGGAGTCATTTACATTTAAACCTAAGGTTTATTGCACACTAGACATCCACTTTGCGTTGTTATAAACCATAACCTCTCCGCACAACGATCACAAGATAAGTGGTATCGAAGTTGGTTAGTCCGATGGGTGATATGTTGGTTAACAATTATTCCATTCAAATTGTTATCGGAATAACAAGCTAGGCACAAAGTCATTCCATTACCCACCACATAAGTAAAAATGCGACAAAATCGCCTTCCTCTTAAAAATTGTGCTGGCCACCTAACATATTTATTGCGATAATAAACAAAATCTTCATCACCACTCGAGTATCCATCATCGGAAGTTGATGCCATGTTGCTGTCTAGAAGAAATATGATATAAAATTCAACGGCAATCACCCTTAGTAGTCTAAATCCCCTCTCTAAAAACCCCTCTCTAAAATAATATATACTAGACTTGAAGGACAAATTCTAAGTGTGACTCCTCCCATTTTGCATCTAATGCGCATGACATTGGCTTTAAAAACACTCTATCAAAAAAAAGTTATAGTTCATAAAAGGTTGCAAAATTCCTATTTACGCGCTACTACTGCCCAACATTTTTAGTTATTTGACTGAATGTCGTATCTTAACTCCTAAATGACGATTTGGGACTTTAAAAAATTTTAGATTCGACACTTAGAAAAATTTGGGTCATTTTTTAAATTTTTGTTTTACAAAAACTTTCTTAATAAAAATTGTTTATTTTACTCTGCCCAACATTTTCAGTTATTTGTCTTAATGTCGTATCTTAACTCCTAAATGACGATTTGGGGCTTAGAAAAATTTTAGATTCAACACTTAGAAAAAATTTTGGTCATTTTTAAAATTTTTGTTTTACAAAAAACTTTCTTAATAAAAATTGTTTATTTTACTCTGTCCAACATTTTCAGTTATTTGTCTTAATGTCGTATCTTAACTCCTAAATGACGATTTGGGACTTAGAAAAATTTTACATTCGAGACTTAGAAATAATTTTAGCCATTTTTAAATTTTTTGTTTTACAAAAACTTTCTTAATAAAAATTGTTTATTTTGCTCTGCCAAACATTTTAGTTATTTGTCTTAATGTCGTATCTTAACTCCTAAACGACGAAAATTTTTCGATTTGGGACTTGTAAAAAATTTACAAAATAAAAAAATGTTTAGAAATTTGAGGCTTTTCCGTTATTCCTATGGAAAAAAAATATAAAGCAAAAATAATCAGTTTATCAAGTTGTATCATTTCCCAAATTTCATTTTGCACATTTGGAAAATATCAGATTTTTGCATCTAATGCGCATGACATTGCCTTTAAAAACACTCTACCAAAAAAAAGTTATAGTTCATAAAAGGTCGCAAAATTCCTATTTACACATTTCAGATTTCGTTTTTTCTTAAAAATTAAAAGTAACAAAAGATTTATTTTTCTGCAATGTTTAACAAATTTTTTGACACACTTGGCAACACTGCACAAAAAAATTTCATTCTTGAAAAAAGTTTACGTTTCACCTCTTTTACTCATTTCCAGACTAAAAGTGCCATTTTTTTGCTCCGTTTACATTATAGCTAATGCGCATGCTTTGGGACTTAAAAAAAAAAAAAAAAAACGCGCTACTGCGCTTGCGTGTAAAACACAAATTGTACTAAGAAATAGTCAGTTTTATTTATAAAAAAATTAATGTATTTTTATACAGAATACATATAACTTAATAAATAAACCTAAAATTGTATCTACCTTTAAACACACACTGTTAAGACAAAATACATTTTTGAAGTCGTTTCCCCACCAGGTTAAACTATGTCGGACTTAACAATATATAAAATATATATTATAAAATATAAATAATATGTATTGTTTCACAACAGTTGTTAGGACCTAGACTTCTCGGCGCGTTTTTTTAAAGTGCTTTCCCCAGTAGGCCTAGTGCACTATATAGTCTTAGGTTTAAAATTAAAGTTCAAATTACGGTACCGAGGAAATAAATAATTTATTAAAGTAGCTTAGCTGAAGCCTACTTTTGCGGCGTCCTTTTTAATGCCATCAGGCGCTGCTGCATTGCCGCTATTTCGGCTTCGCACTCACTAACTTTTTCGTTCTTTTCCTCGATATCACGCATAATCTCTCCCCGCACTTTCACAGTCTCCCGTAACACATTTCTATGATGACTTGAACCTATCTGTTCAAGCCATTCTTCGTCCTTGTTGTTTGATGAAGGACCAGCCATTTCTTCACATTTCCGCTTACGCAACATGGAATAAAACTTATCCGGCACCGTGGTGTTAACACTCCGAGGAGTAGTTAAGACTTTTTAATTTTGGTGCCGCCGGCTTCCTTGCTGCGGCCGTCTTCCTTGCCGGTTTAATAATTACGTTTTCTAACACACGCACTTTTGGTGATGACGGCGGCGGTGGTGGTGGAGGCACTTGTTTTTCAAATGCCTCAGCTTCCTGGCGCAGTTTCACTGAAGAAACAAATGTGGACATGGCCATTTCCACCTTGTCCTCTTCTCCCATCTCAACTGCGGCCTCTAAGTTGGGAAACGGCTGGTCCCTCTCAAGCTCCTCCCGCAAATATTCTTGGGTAGCACTACCCAACCCCAAGGAATTTTCACTACACGACATACTGAATAGACTTTTTTAACAACCTTTACCGACAAAATCACTTACAGAATGAAGTCTTGACTGTCTGCGCCTTATTTGTATCTACACACAAACATCCCTACCACTACCTTTACTGTGGTGGGGATGCGTGTGCGTATAAAGCGCAATCCCACCACACCAAAGGGAGTGTTGGAGATGCGCGTGCGTAAAAGATAAACATTCCCACCAAGGCCACTTTGTAAACATCCCACCAAGGCCACTTTGTAAACATCCCGCCAAGACAACTTCTTTCAAGGACAATAACGTTCTGTGATTTTATGCTACTTTCTAAATACATTTTTATGTACATTAACAAAATAAATATTAACTATAAAAAACAACAATTTAATATTCACAACAACATTGGTATGGATTTTCCAGTCTTATACATCATCTGATAGAAACGTTTCAAACACTTCGAGTAAAGATTTTAATTTTTCCTCGTCTGTTAAAAACGATTCTACCAGAGTCTGTACGTTGCGCAAATTTTCACTCGGATCGCTCTCGTAAAATTCAATGTCTGTATGACCCCAAGGCAGAGTTTTGCTAGATGAAGGAATTACAAAACGTTTATCGTCCTTGTGAGATAGTGCTATTTTGTTTATTACTTTTGTATAAACGTCATGTAATTCACTTCGAAAGGTCTTCATCTTTCTAAAAATTAAACCTCCATGTTCCACGATTTTTTTATAATCTTCCATATGAAGTTCCTTCTCGACAACTGACTTTTTAATTCCTTTTGCTTTTTTAACTCACTATTAATGGACTTTATATAGTATGCTTTAGCCCCGGTACCATAAAAACTAACTATCGGATCACCAGGAAATTCGTCCTTCATCTTACCAGGAACCGATTCACTTTTAATTATATTATATATATTTTGTTCCGGATAATTTGAAGTGTCGAATTTATCGGGGTGTTCAGACATTACGCGATAAAAATTATCGGTGAACACTTTCAGTATAAGAGAATCCGTGTCAGTGTATAGCAAAGACGCGCTACTACCGAACGTTTTCTTTATGAAGTCATAAAAAAACCATAAATAACTGTTTTTGAAATGTCCAATATGGAAAACCCAATATATATCGGTTTATCGTATTTTATTTTTGTTTTGCCCATTTGAATTGCAACAAAATCTTCGGTAAAAATAGAGCAACTATTAAAATTGGGATGAGCAATAAAAGCCCGTGCCCCTAATTTACCGACGGAATTGTCCCATTGGGTTACTAACTTTATATCTTTGCGGTTTTCCACATTTTCCATGGTTTTCCAAAAACAGAATTTATAAATAGTTTAAACAAATCCCTGCCAAACTTTGTAGTTGCCGAATTCCGCAATTCAGTATTAAAGTCAATGTATGTCTTTAACCACCGTGACTGATCAAATTTCAAAATACGATGAGTTTTCGTTACTATAAGACCGTTCTGGATGGCTTGTTTTATTGTTCTAAAATGGACAATATATCGCTTCTTATCATTAAGGTTGGGAATTAATTTTGGTAATTTGGAAGTTTCTACTGGTGGCACAATGCTTTCCACTAGGAATGGTAGATCTGAATGTGCATCATGCAATTCTTTCGGGTAATGCACATCCACTTCTAGAACGTATCCATGTGGGCCGTCATCGTCAACGTCCAAAATATTTAAATTTATTATTTCATTTTCCGCGAGCCATCTAAAACCGCCGAATGGTAAGGATTGGGACATACTGTGACCATAAAGATTTGTTGCATCTAGATATGTGATAAATGACGACGGTTCTGTAGGATCAAAGTTTGGCAAGTATGAGTTATTTGCAATATGCTTCCTTTCCGTACACTGACTTATTCCGCCGCGAATGCCTTTTTTAAAAAAATGAATTATATCAATATCTGTTAAAAGCTCCAACTCCACCTTGGTCATGCGCAACATACATTCGAAAGATAAACTTGGAAGGGTAAAAAACTGCGCAGGATCCAATTTGTAAACTTTTAAACAAGTGTCGCGAAATTGCTCAAATACATCGCATAACAACAAAACGTCTGACTTTAAATATAAATCCGAATAATCCCCCAAATTTTTACACCCAAACAAATGCCATACTTTCTTTGCTCTCTCATAGCTCTCATCGCTGATATGTTCTTCGCGCAAAGTATCATAAAATTGATTTTTCGTTGGAAGATTTGGGGTTTGCATTTTTTCCATACTATCAACGAAACTATATGGAAAAACACCTTTTTGACGCATTAAATTGAACTGTTCGTCATTTTTGAACATTTTGCGTGTTTCCCTAAACTCATCAATATTTAAACCGTTACCCAAATTTTCCAACGATGCAGATAAAAATTTAAAGCTATCTATAAATCTTAGATTAAAATACTTTTTTTTTATTGTTCCCGTCTTTCGGTCCAAATAATCGTGCATATAAAGACCCTTTGTAAATGACACATATTTCTCTTTACTTTGAGCTATAACGTTAATTTTGTCCCCATATCTACATAATTCCTTAATAAACATGTGGCAATCGTAGCCACTTAAATTATGGAATATAATGGGGGCAAAATTGGGTATTTGTAATTTAAATTGCAAATGGAATGTGCTGCACCAAATCGTTTTTACCCGTTATGTGGCAATGATCTTTAACCTTAACATCTGATTCCAAAAATGGTTGTTCGCAAATACCACATGTTGTAGCATTTCGATATTCATTTTTTTCCTCAGTTGTTAAAGGATTCATTGGCCTAATGTCTTTCAAATAGGTATTATACATATGTCTTAAGTCTGCTTCGAGACGATCAACAAACACTTTGGCAGCATCATTACCTCGATATAGCTCAAATTTTGAAATTGTGTCATCAAAGAACATTTTATGAAATATGCGAAGGAGTATGGCTCATGTTTACAGCTATTAATCGTATAAGAATTTGTGGGGTTTGGTTCCTGAGTTGCTATAGGTTTTAATACGGATTCAAAATCCGCATAAACAACAAAGGGAACTCTCATTTGTTTTTCAATACCCTCGAATTTTAAAATATTTTCCGGTACACATCTTCCAAATTTATCTATTTTTGTTTCATTTGATGGTGTTAATGCATATACATGTTTACAGTCATTTGTTTGGTGCAATATTAAATCTGACGCTGCTTTAAAATATATTAAACAACCATCGCAAAAATACAACCTACTTTTGTCACTTGAAATTTGTCCCGATACTAAACGAGACAAATCGGTAATCCAACAGTAATGATTTGTTGAACATTTTCTATCACATTTATGCCTGTTATTTACATCATCATCTTTAATATTGCAATCCTTAGTTATTAATAACAAATTTACATGAGTTTGCAGTTTATTTTTGCATATCGTAATGGACCTACGACTTCATATGTTAATTTGTTATCTTCAAACTTTGACTCTAAACCATATACATTAACGGAAATGTTATTTAAAACCTCAAATTTTGAAATATCACTTAATTTGACTGGATAATCCATACCTGTCATGTTTAACACTGTTGAGAAATGGGGATATGATCCTATCTGAGATGTTCGACCACTAGGAGGACACAGGGCTGAAGTAATGGCCCACGCGAAGCAGCACTCATCCTGATTGACGACATTGACCACTGCATGTTTTGTTTCAATACTTTTAGGCAACTTCACATACGACTGGCATGTACGATTTCGGCGTATCAAAAATCATATTTATTACAGAGATATAATCTGCATACTCCCGTCAAAAAGAAGAAATGTGCATGCCTCTTCTTTATACCGTACAAAATTTTACATAATGAGATTGATGATCCAGCACTTTTGTCACTTGTTCCGTTGCATGTGCCTCCATATGCTACTAGATGTTCCCAACACCTTTTATCAGCGGAGGGTTGCAAGGAATAATAACCTTCTAAATTCACCTCTGTATAGAATGTGCGCTGGTTATAATGAAATCCAGGCTCATTGCGATATCTTTTCTGTAAGTCTTAACTCGTTTAGAACTATTCTTGGCCGGGTTCTGGAAAATTAATTTGAAGTATGTTCACTTCCTTTACTGTTTACTGTCTTTGTGTTGGCAACTTTACATTTTTTGTTATTTTATTGTAGTGTTTTTATTGTTTTATATTATTATGTATATACATATGTATAAAAATTGTACCTGCTCTATAATTGGTTTCTCTGTTGAGCGGGTTTTTTTGTAAATTTATAAATGTAGAGTTTGTGAATTTATGAATAAATAAATAAATAAATAAACCTTCAGGCCAGGCCTTGAACTTGTTTTGTAAAACTGGGCCTTAATGTTTTCTGTACGCTGAAAACCTGATATGGTGTTTTATTTCTAAGTAAAATTTTGACTGTAATAACTTCCTAAGAGCAAAAAAGTTTTAATGACAATTACTAGAAATTAGACAAAACGAATTTTACATACAAAACACCGTATCCGCTATTTATATATTTTTGCCATGCATTAAAATGGCTTTTATTTTTTTAAACAGAAACCGTAGTCGCACGAATAAATATCATGAGACCAAATTAATTCCAAAGTAAATGAGTATTTTAAAAATAATAATATTGATTCGAAGAAAAAGCAGTGGAGTACTATTTTTTTTTCAATAAAATTCAGTACAGTAAAGAGAAAAGGAAAAACGAAAAAGCCATTTTTTTCCTAAAACTTTTACACCCTGTATCTCAGAATGAAAGTATTTTCGAATATAATTTTATTTGACATTTTTTTATTTTCTTGCATTTTATACAATCTTAAAAGGACAGTACCACCTTAAAAATTTATTTACTCATTAACGGGCATTGCCCAATTACAATTTTAAATAACAAGCATCTACATATATATCTAGTACTAAGCTTTTTTAATTAACAAATATTCAGGACTAAAATTTTATATTTTAGTTAACCACTAAAATACTTAAAAAGCAGTAAAAAATAACAAGCTACTAATGATTAAGAAACAAGAAAACAACATCTAAAATTAAATTTAAAATATACACATTAAAAAAATCTAACTTTAAAAATAAAACAACATGAAGCCTTAATCTATAAAACATTGGACTTCATAACCCTTCGAAGCCTATTTAGGGATAGATTAAATAAATCGTCCCCAAATTTATTGGCATGCTTCATCAATCTATTTATTGGGGAAAATTGCCCATACAACCTTTGGTGAAAATTTGTTTGAAAGGTAACAGAATGCCTTAATGTCCTTGAAGGAACATAGAAATTTATAGAAAAGAGCAGTTCACTACATTGCACATTCCCATGAATTAGTTTAAAAAGAAACAATACATCAGCATTTTCACGTCTAACTTTCAAACTTTGTATATTAATAGCTTTTTCAAGATCTTCAAAATTTATTGTTTCCTGAGGAATATGCAATTTAAAGGCAATGTATCTTAAAAACTTTCTCTGAACAGAATTTAACATTTTAACATATTTCTCATAATATGGATTCCAAACAACAGAACAATTTTCCAAAGGGGTCTTACTAACGAAGTATACAATAGTTTTATTGAATTTACATTTTTAAAATCTTTGGTATTTCTTTTAATAAACCCTAAAACTCTAAGGGCTCTATTCTTGCAATATTCAATATGGGAAGAAAATGTAAGTTTATGATCAAAGAACACCCCCAAATCTTTAATAGTATTTACGTGGCTTAAAGGCTTGCAATCAATTCTGTAAATATTTCTTTGTACGTTTAAAGATCTACTAAACTGGATTGATGTGCATTTTTTATATTTAGAATCATTCGGTTTCTTGTACACCAATCATAAAACCAAGTCCGTCTGTGGCCAATATAACCTCTGTAGAAGCTGCGCAAACCAAACCTACTGTTACTAGAATAAGAAATAAACCCCTGACCATTGGTCTTTCAAAACATATTCATTCAATAACTTAAAATATGCTACTGGCTAAAATTTAATCACCTCCTCTACTTCTGTAAGGGCAAATGCAGAGCTTTAGGGGGCCTAACGTAGTTGTCAAATCCCAATGTACTCATCGCAAATAGGGATATCTTCACCATTAATTGTTTTTCTTTTTCTAAGTGACATCCATCCTGGCTTCACTAGTTATAAAACTAATAAATCTGAGACGCACTCTTGGACCCCCCTGGCATCTTTAGCAATCTAAAAGAATGTATTAAATATTGTGTGGACAGTAATAAGTTAAAGTAAATGAAAATAAGAAAAATTAAATGCGTACTTTGTTATTTACTTTTCCCATATCAGGGATGGCTTTTTTCATGATTTTGGCAACATTGGCTATTGGTAGAAAACGATCCTGCTCTCGCAATGGTGCGCCAGCCTTTCTCCATGACTTGAATCGTCTGTATTTTCTGCAGCAGACTTGGTCTCCATCCTCTAAAAATTTTACATTAAAATACGTTGTGTTTTTTTAAAGTTTTTATAAAATGGAAAACTTTAATTATTAACTGTAACACTCAAAAGTATCTCTTCCCGAGCTAACCCACCTAACATCCTGTATATTTGTCAAAGTATAATTTGTCTTTTACAAGCTATTCAAAAATACAACAGCTAAAATGTGGGCTAATTTTGATAAACAATGATAAAATTTCAAATTTTTAGGATTCACAGGAGATGTCTTCCAAACTTTTTAAAAATATCTAAATTGGTAGTATGGCAAATTTATAAATTTTTTTTTACCGACTTCAAAAACGAGGATGTTCTCAATTGTAGACCAATTTTAAAAATTATTTTTGGTAATAGTTCGATATAGCGGTTTTCGCTATTAAAAGAGATTTTTGAAAAATTCTTTTCAGGGCGTTTCTATAGGTCGATTATGACACAAATTTGTGTGCGCGTTTTCCAAAATCCATTTCTATAATTTATTATTAATAAAAACATATTTAGGGACGGTGGAGTGAACAGGGGTGCTGGGTGGGGAAGAAACAGTAGAAATCCCACATTAAACGCCCAAAAACAGTTTTTCACAGTACACACCGCACTTTCTGTTTACAAAAAATTGTTTAAAAAATTAAAAATAAATAATAGTACAACAATCCCGCCATGGCTGTCACTGCATAAAAAAGAAGAGTTTGCAATAGAACTGTAAATGTCTTGCGATGTTGACAAATAAAGGTGAGAAAGTGTCAATAGCTTAAAAAAAGGAAGATATAGGACAAAATTCATATGAAAATTAAGTTATTCCTTCTTCCTATTATAATTTGTAGAGAAAAACGAAAATACCTAAACATAAAGGAATGAACACACTTTTCTACAAAATTACCATTGTTTCTATGGAAATGGCAGATAATCCCCGTGAAATAGGCTTCAGTGATTAACCTTCTTCATAAGGAAGTTAGCAACGCTGCTTTTCGATCAAGATCAAGTCATTTTTATAATGACGAACTTCATGTTATCAGGCCGACCAAACATGAATTTTCCTTCTTTAATTGATTTAAGTGGCGACGAGATATCTCATATGTGTAGGATAGTTTTTTCGAAAAAATTTAATACTTTTCAAAAATTAATTTACATTTTTGTCATAATCGACCTATAGAAACGCCCTGAAAAAGAATTTTTCGAAAATCTCTTATAATAGCGAAAACCGCTATATCGAACTATTACCTTATTTTTTTATTTGAAGGAGTGTGGTCCCATAAAAAAACAAGTCAGGATTGCAAAAGAGAAAGGTACTAGACCTATTGTTTTCTCTCTGATATATGCTTAAATATCAGGGATGTTTTTTCTATAAGTACTAGCGCCACCTATTGGTGTAACGTTAAACAAATATTATTATAATATAAGGGCAGAGTAAAAATTGCTATTACATCCTTTAATAAAATTTACTCTTTTGCCGAACTGAAAGAGGGTCTACATGACCGTCTGTAATGTTTCAAGACAATCAAACTACACACTCCTGTGCTTTTTAATGTTGTCTTTGTTTTATTTTATTTTTTAAAGTCGGTTTGTTTATTCTTATTTTTATTATAGAATATGTTATGTAAAAAATAAATAAAGACAATGTCCAAAGTCTGAAATTCTTCTCTTACTATAGAATTAATGTTTTTATGTATAAATGAGAGGGCTAGTTTCAAAGTGCACAATCTCCCGTTAAAAATTTTAATACAACAGTAAGATAAATATCCCAATAGTTATATTTTTAGCGCTAAATTTTAAAAAATCACTTTTTAGGCCATGACGACATCCATAACAGTGTTTAAACTTAAAGAATAATGAATGCATTGCGACATATAATAAATGGCTTCTTGGTTTATTTTTATAATATATAATTTAACAATCAAATAGTGCAGATTGCACACTTTGAAACTAAGTCCCGCAAATGATTTACCATCCATTTCTTCTACAGATACAACATAGGGATCTCCTAATGTATAAGTATGAGCCATATCTTCAATTTTATCCATAGAATATTTTGCTAGACCTCTTGATAAGCCGTATCAACCTAGTTAGGATATATGTTTGTGCATATCAAATTTGATAACACTATACCTTCATAATAATACACAAAACATTCAATTGATAAATATAAACAATCATGACTATGACATTGACAACCAAAAACTTCTTCTTCATTTCTTCTTAGTGGATTATGGCGTTGGCTGCCTCCTCAGCGCTATTTGCCACAACCAAAATCTCACACACCGGTTGACAACCGAGGAAAGAGTGGGAGTAGGGTTGCTAGCTTGCTTGTTTTTGGCGTTATTTGGGAGTAAAGCTACGGTTTCCTGGCACTTTTGGTCGGCGGAAACCGACGCGATTTACGTTCGCCCAAATCAAATATTCACTTAAATGTGCTTTCATTTAAAAGTGTATATTTAATTTGGGAAAATTTAAACCAGAATTCTTGGTTTTTCTGGTTCCCGTTTCGAAACCTTACAATTTCTAAAATCCGGTTAGATTATAAAACGCGGTTTCTCAAAATTTCGGTTTTAACTATCAACCAAAACTACCGATCAAACTGCGACACGTTCCGTAAGTTAAACAAATATTGGTTTCTGGGTCTGGTAATGTTTTGAAACGGGATTTTTAGACTTTTGGTCTCAACTGTCAACCGCAATTACCGATCAAAACATCTCGGTACCTTCGGTTTTTCCGAGAACGTGCTTATTGGTCGGAGAAGGATTTGCCTTTTTCTATTAACCAATCGGTACGCGGAGCAAGAGAAAAAATACTGCTATAGTACCTTTCGCTGTTCGCACGGCCATGCGGAAGAGCTATATCTCTAGACGCAAATATTTTAAGGTTTGTTTTTATCTTTTTCCGTGGATTCGTTTTGCGTATTGGATCTTTTTATGTTATAATGTCATTATAGATACATTGTTTATGTTAAATATTTTTTTTACCTTTATGTCTGTAAATAAATAATATAAAAGTATATACAGATAGTTTTCTAACTACTGTACGAAACTGCAAGGGTGATTCCTTAATTCCTTTTACAGAAAATGGGCTTATGAATATAAAAAAGCATTTAAACAGATTTTAAAATATATTTACATAACAACAAGTAGGAGTATTTTTAGTTTTTTGAACGAAAAAAATTCAAAAATACAAAAAAGTCAGTCTGTGGTGCCCACTGAGACGCCACAGTACCAAATAATTTTAATCTAGGTAGGGCTAAATAAACGTTCCAAAAACGTCCTATTACTTTAAAACCAATAAAAAAATATCAAATGTAAATAATTGGGTACATCACAAAATACTATATAATTTACATAAACCAAAGCGTACCAAAACGAACCGCTTTTACCGATTACCGCTGTTAAACCAATATCAAACTGCTATTTACCAGTCGGTAAACTTTGGTTAACTTACGGAACGTCACCTTAATGTTTAAGTCCATCCATTGGTAAAAATAGTGGGCATTGAGAGTAGTGTTTTTCAAGAGTGGATATGATTTATTAGAGAATTATTGCAAGTTGCCTTATAGGAATCGGGTATTATTTATACTGGCCATATTTTAATAGGGCCTGTACTCGTAATTTAGAATTATTGCACATCATATTGACAGTACCATTTATCATAAAAAAATGGGGAAGAAATTTTTGTTTTAAAGTCATAAAATGCGGTGCGGTGCGCCCTTTTGTTTTATACAATTACAATTTTTTTAAGCATGGTTTCGAGTATATTAATCTTCAAAAATTTTGCGATTATGTAGCCGACAGCCGTTCGGTTACACGAACAGTTCCGAAGTTAACATAGGACCTAAATAGGGCACGACCTAAAACCGGTATAAATAAAGTCAGACACTATCCTTTAAGGAAGTCCTTATTCCACCATGAATCCACATAAGCTTAAATGTCAAAATAAGGCCGGTATTATTAGTGCCTGGCCTTATTTCACTGTGCAATAATTCTCTATTCCTTCTGACGTTCGACAACATTATTATAACTAAACTAGACACCAAACTCTTTCTTAGCGTACTCACAATTGCTGTATTTCTTTTATGCTCCAGAACCGCCCAGAACGACACCATAAGTGTCCCTTTTACAATTTTTTGACAGTTTTTTTATGTTGTTGAACCGTTCTTGACACTATTGACAGTTCAGAGAACGGTTCAGAACGGTTCTACAAGGTAAAAGGAATACACTAAATAATATATGGTTAAGTATACTACTCAAGTAAATTTATTGTGTTTTATTAAACCTTCGACTTACAAAACCTAACCCAAAAGGTTCGAAAAGGCAATATATTTGTTTATCTTAATTTTATATTTAATGCTCAAGACCTTATTGTTCTGTATTTTCACCTAAATGAGCATCAAAAAATAGAAGTTTTTTGAATATAAATGTATATATCCCTTTTACTGTAAGCAAAGCACAAGTTTTTATTTTGTTTTAAAAGTTGCCCTTAAAAAGTGGTTGAATATGGAAAATTATCGTAAAGGCAAAAATATAGAGGAACCTCTTAATCGCCAACAAATTCCCATTGCAGATCTTCCTGACAATGCTTTATGGATGCAGGTATGCACATTACATTCTTTAAAATTGTTTAAATAGGGGCCAAGTTTCTATATACTATCATAAAGTAACATACCTACGGATAAGAGAAACCATGGCACGCTAAAATTTTCGTACCGCTTTTGCGGCAGGCTTGTCATTTTTGCCAGTTTACACTTTAAATGCATCGGTCCAAGCCTCGCCTCGTGTAACATCAGCGGTGGGGAGACACATAAGCTCACTGAAATGACTAACTGACGGTATTTCAACGAGAAACGAATAAAATTATATTGGGAGTTTTCGCATGACCTGTCCTTAAATCGGCTATTCCATGATAACTCTTATAATTTCCTTACTCTATGATACTATATAATAAAAAGGATCTAGTAATAAAACAGACTAAAACCTTTGTCTTGTTTTCACTAAATTTATTTAGTAATTATTTACAAACCGGACACATTGCTAATTGCGCTGATCACAAATTCTTGTTTTCGAGATATCTACCATCAAACTTCACTGAAAAACTAACCTTAATTCACCTAATTCCCTTTCTTTCTGCAAACAATTCTTGATTATAAATAAATAGAAAATAGGCGGAAATCGGATATTGAGAGTCAATTTAGGATATCCTGAAAATAAAACGTGTCTGACAAAGTTTTTCTCAGATTTGTGATTAGCGCCCAAAAAAACTGTATATCAAATTTTAATAAAATCGGTGATGTGACTGGTTTGTAAATAATTACTCGAAAATCTTATACTGGGTCACACAGATGTTGTTACTGCCTCCCCAATTTTATTTTTTTTTTATTTTTTAAAGAGTAATAAAACATTTTCAGTAGGTATAATAAAGAATAAATTGACCTTTTTTTTCTTTTATTACAACCTTAAAATCACTTGTGGTTTAATCAGGAGTACTATCAACATTCTTACTTTAAATACAATTTTCTACTCTATTTTCTATATTTCTATTCTCTATAAAATTCTTTTTTTTAATGATATGTCATACAGGGTGCTTCTTTAAAAATGGCGGCCAGAAAATACCCACTTTTAAGAAAATCAAGTATGTACCTCCATTACTCTGGCCTTAAATACAGGGTGTTACAGAGTAAGATCCTGATACTTAAAAGTGTTAAAATGTTTAAAAAATATTGTGTTTTTTAATAATACCTTTAATTTAATTATTATATTTTTAAAAATTTCATGACGTCTTTCTGCATCAGAAGACATTTTTTGACATACAAGAAAATTTTTCTTTACCAGTCTCATCTATAAGGGGTTTAATGAATATACTTTTAAGAAAAAATGATATGCCACTGCATTTTTCTGAAATAAAATATTTTGAAATTTCCATTTAGTTCTGGTTAGTTTTTTCTAATTTTTTGGTGGAAATCACCCCCTAAAATTTTTTTTCGCATTTGTTTAGAAACACCCTGTATAAACATCAAAAAATATATTTTTTGTAACTAGAATAACATAATCCTTTAAATTGGCATACAGGATTATAATTTTTTTGTTTATTGTTATAACTTGCCCTGTATAATGTCAATTGGAGTAAAATTTTGTTATATTCCTGCGCTTTAAACCATGTGATCAGTTTTCCATAGATAACCTACATTTAGAGATCCGCAGTGGCAAGAAGCATTTTTCGGATTTTTACGACCGCGCGCAGTGGTGGACGAACATGCGCACTTAAAGCCGTGGCAAAATACAAACACCGGCACTTCGTACCCTTCGTCCGCGGTCTGACCGTACTTTGAACAGAAAACCAGGACGCCGTCGACAATTCTTTTCGATAATGCGTAGAGTTTGTTGGGTGCCGTGTGCGTTTACTCCTCAACTTGCTTGCGCACAAACCGGTATTTTCGCCCATGAAATGTAACTTTTGTTTCGCGCAGGTTATAACATTGGCAATCCATCGAGATCAGTGGTTTTCTCAAAATGCCATTTAAAATTTAAAAAATGTTTTGGCAATGCGTGGTAAAAAGACTGTCTATAGCAAGGCATCATTTGTTTATTTTTCATCTCTAGGTCATCGGAGGTCAAACGTAGCCCGTTAAATATTGTTTTTATTTTTCTCCAAACATTTTTTTGTAACTTTGGCTCTGTAACGTTGTATTTTTAATTTGTAATCAGGTACAATTTAGAAATTAATTGAATTTTCTTTATCTTAAGTGTATTATTCTGTATTTAAGGTTTATTTCGATTCTTAGGCATCTGGACATGGAGGAAAACATTATTACATTACATTACTACATTTAAGCAATAAGTGGATTTTGTATGTATTCGATTCTTGTCTATAATCTCTACCTGCTAGTGTGCAAAACATTAAAATCTAATTAAATAATTGAGTTGGCACGACGCACAGTGCCTAGAGACATAGGGATTTCAGGACAAAAATCGTATGCGTCTTATTGCACTAAAATGGTTTTGGTATTGTATACAGTGTGTCTACCTAAGTTGGCGTCATATAGAAAACTTTTTACTATTAATTTTACGGAAAAAAAGTTTTCCTTATATAAAAAAGTTTTGCATGGTTCAGCTAAAATAATCACATCAGATATCCAAATTAAATACACATTAAAGTCATGTACAAGGTTTGGCCAAAAATGTAATTTTTGGCTCAAGGAAACAGGCCACTATATTTTTTGCTAATATCGCAAATTATTATAAAAGAAAAGTTGTTTAAAATTCAAAATTACTTTAAATGTGCAATTTTATTTCAAAAAAAAATTCTTTTTTATTATTATTTTTATGTGAAAATCAAGAAAATTTAAGTTGGCACATTATTTAGTACATCTTACATTCTTCTTGTTGTTATAACACTTAATTTAAAAAGTTTATTTAAAAAAACTGTCCTATGACATTTATAATCATTAAATGTATATATATATATATATATATATATTGCTTTTGATCAAGTTTGTTTTCTTAAACTTAAGCAGCTGTATGATTAAATTTGTACTAGAATCTGTATTTGCAAAAAGTAATATATCTATTATTTATTTTATTTATATATATATATATATATATATATATATATATATATATATATATTGTAAGTAAACAAAATTGCATATTTAGAAGTCATTTTTAATTCTAAACATCTTTTCTTTATAACAGTTTTTGATATTAGCAAAAATACAGCACTTTACTCTTAAGCAAAAATTCCATATTTGACCAAACGTAGTAGAGATTGTTAGGGCGGAACTAGTTGAGGCATAGAGGTAAGTTGGAGCAGGAAATCAATTATATCAAAAAAACGCTATCGACCGTACGCAAACGTGTTCAAATAGCATAAAGAAAGGGTTGCGCAAGAGGAACACACCAGCACACGACCGCCAGTGGTGACGCGGCGATCGAGAAAGGTACCCCCACGTATTGTTTATTTTGTGATTAAAAAGTAAAACTAATTTTCAGACAGAATATTTCGTCTGTGATAGTTAAATAATATCCTTTTCAATCAGGTAAGAAGTGTTAATCTTTAGTAAATTTATTGCAGTTTTGATTTTATAAAGATACTGAATATAATTTTATCCGTTTTTTTAATAAATTCACTTTTGCTTTAAAATTTCAGGTTGGGGGTTGAGTTGAGCTACAGTTGTCCACCTAACCCACGATTTCAGCTGAGTGTAAGTATAAAATGATTTTTTTATTTTTTTAGGATACGGACTTATAAAGTTCAGCTACTAGAGTTCCTATACTACTCAAGACTTTTATATGAGGCTGCATCCATACAAGAAGCAACAAAAACGAGCTGACCTATCTAATTCATAAATTTTCTCCGGAAATAGTTCCACCATACCCAAAGGAGCTAGAGAAGGTCCAAGAAAAGGGCCAAATCACAGACAAATAATATCTATTTAATATATTTTTAAAATTATATCAGCAATATTGATAGTTGCATATAAAGTCTGTTTATTAATAGAGAATTCTAATCTTTAATTAATGCTATAATAAAGTTAACTTGGAGTTGATGTTTTGTTGATTTGATTTTAGTTTTTTACCAAATAAAAAATTACTTTGTTTTGTTTTAAATGAAGATTTAGACTCTAAATGTCTTAAATGTTTTTTTTTTTTTATGATTTGTATAAGCTATGTTAATAATAATTATATACAAAATATTCAAGTTTAAATTCAGTAGTTAGGCTAAGATAGGTAGGTTTTAGTTTATTGATGAGATTTGTTGTTTTTGTGACTATAGGATTATAAATATAAAAAGCAAATTGTCAAAATGTATTTTTATTGTAAACCTACCTAACGTTAAACCTATAATTTGGCTGTACTTTCCTAGAAGTGCTCCACCTAGCCCCATACCCTTGCTCAACTTACCTCACCTATGGGGAATCATGCATCAGTATGCATCATAGGCCATTAAGACATATTGTTGAGGGAATATAACCGATCAAGTGAAAAATTGCTCAACTAGCCCCGCCCTACCTAGACGAAGATGGCTGATACAATTTTATATCTGATGGTTGCTTTTGGGTTTGGACCATGCAGAACTTTTAATAAAGAATAACTTTTTTCGTAAAATCAATAATAAAAATTTTTCCACATGACCCAACTTACGTAGAAACACTGTATAATTTAATATAGTATCATGCTCTGCATATGCAGAAAGCAATACTGTAATATTATTATAAGGGGTAATTGAAATAGGAGGCAATGTACAAAAATATACAGGGTTGCGGTAAAAATTCAAAAACCCATTTATGGGCTGAATTTCATGAAAGAAAAGTTTTAACGAACATTGGTCTAAATTGTATAGTTTTCAAGATATATAGAATTATTCTAACTTTTTTTGTGTTTTTTAAATAAATATCGTAAATATCCCTGTTCAATTTTAATGAGAATTTGATAATGTTATTTGTAGCACTAAGGGACTAATTTAGCTCTGACTATTAAATTTCCTAAAGTCCAGTAGGGTCTCGAGCGGCACATTAACGAATATTTGTGACCAAAAAATGTACGCCACTGGTACAATACAACTTTTTTATTTTCTTCAGAGTAGGCCCATAAAGATACAACTTTTTTGTCCTTATTTTTTTTTATTTTTGCTTAGTTTTCAAGAAAAAAAAATTAAATCCAGGCGATGTGCCCAACAAAGAAAGACTATCGAAATAAAAACTGTTAAGATTATATTAAGGACATTTTTGCACCTCTTATTTTGCAATTCCGTTGTGGTTAACGTTATTCACAGAATTGCGCAGTAACGCAAACATGATCCGTTATCGTTATTAACCATAACGGACTCCGCTAATTACGGATGAATACCGAAGAGCTTATCGACATCGTTATTGTTAAACTGCGTGGTTGCCGGATTGTAGAAATTTTAATATGAATTATTTAAAAGGTTAAAATTTTTATGCCCATATTAATTAAAATATCATTTATACCTAGGCTCTAATTAGCGAAAAATCTATAGCAGTAATAAAAATCAAGTGGTGTTAAGAATTAAAACGGACTTGCACTTTTACGGATATTCTAAAATCAGTAATTAATTTAGATGTTACAATCTGGAACACTTGCTTTTATTCTACTGCAAACCTAACCTTACTTTTTGTGTTTTTGCTTATACTGTATTGTTTGCATCTACTTTAAAAAAACGAAATCAACAGAAGTAGTGTTTGCATATATTTTAAATATAAGTTTATATCTTATGAAGAATAAAAGTAAATACAGATTTTTCGTTAACTTTAAAATGGGTGAACCACAGGCAAAACAAGGTTATGTGTCGAAAGCGCAGACCCACATACCTCTTTTAGAGGAGTGTTGCGCAGACGCAAGATATATTTGTGCCTCTTAAAAGAGGCTGCAAAATATCTGTCTAAAACTGCTGCCGTAATCGTTATGTTCAATAACGATAACCATAAAAGGAGACCAAACGTCTGGTATTTTAAAGAGGTGCAAAATGTCTCTGATTACTTACAATTGCAATAACAACATTAATAAATACTAAGTTAAATATACGTAAATAACATCTAAATTAAGAAATTTCGGCAAATTAAGTGTTTTTTTAATTTTTTTATGGATCTTGTTTTTCGGGACCTCGTAACTAAAAATTAAATTTTATAGAAAGTTGCATCTAATTAATACAACACCAAATATTTGCTTACTCTTTCACAAGTAAAATAAGCTCAAAAAACAAAAATATGTTTTTTCGATGTATTTTTGAAATCCTTATCAAATCTTAAACTTTGTTTGCTTTTAATCTTATTGCAAGACAGATTAAAAATAAATACATATATAATAAAAATCGTACATATGATTTTTTTTATAAAATACAAACCTTCTAGATTTTATCAACCATAAAACAAGGTAATTTTCTAGAAACCTGCGGCAACTCCGATTTTGACGAAATTTAGGTATACGGGGGTTTTGAGGCGCTGATCACGAATCTGAAAGAATTTGCAGGAAACGTTTCGTTCTTGTGATATTCATCATCAGACTTGAATTATAAACTAATCCTATTTTTCAATACACTTCTTTTTGCACACAATTCTTGATTTAAAGCTAAAGTGGCACACAATATTTGATTTTCACCTTTTAAAACCCCGTTTTTTAACGTATTTTTCATTATTTTTGCATTAAATTGCGTAGCTATACTTTGAATCATTTCCATCCCAGTGTGCCATGAAGCCCTATGTGTATGTATGGTTGCCGCATTATCAAAGAAAACCAACGGAATTTAATGCAAAAATAGTGTAAAAAACGTAGAAAAACGGGGTTTTAAAAGGTGAAAATCAAATATTGTGTGACACTTTAGCTTTAAATCAAGAATTGTGTGCAAAAAGAAGGGGGAATATAGTGAAAATAAGCTTAGTTTAAATTTGAAATTTGATGATGAATATCTCGAGAACGAAACGTTTCCGCCAAAAATCTTTCAGATTCGTGATCAGCGTCCCAAAAACCCCCGTTTACCAAATTTCGTTAAAATCAGAGTTGCCGCAGGTTTCTAGAAAATTACCATAAACAATAGACACTTTTTTCTTATATTAATTGTAGTTAACCTTTAAACTTCAGAGGAAAAAATCAAATGGCAAGGCACTTTTCTGTATTATAAAAAAGACCACATACATATAAAGCTGCATATTTCCATATTGGCAAAGTAAAAAAAACAGTTGTTTTGTTATTATCTGGTAATCTATGAGAAATTTTTGTCCACATATCGACGTGTATAAATAGCCACTGTAATTACCTAATGCTTCTTTTAGTATATCCTTTAAAGTCGCTTTCTCCATTTTATGAGGACGAAACACCCATTGAGGTTCACTTTTGGACTAATGTTGTGATGAATATGTTTATTTATGTGAACAATGTCGTTTTTATAATTAATAACATGTATATCTGTTTTTTTACAATGAATAGCATTTATCCATAAATTCAGTAAAAAATCAAAAGATACGTCTATTTTTATTTATGTACTGTGATAGAAAAAAGTATATAGACAAATACATTTTAGACATTATGTTAGTTTTAAGCACTTTTATTTTTAAAATCAAACTAATATTTAAATATCCCCATTACAATAGAAGCTAAAAATTGATAAAAAACATTATTTTGAACAAAAAGTTATTCTTGATAAAAAATTTTGCTTAGAATATGATGATATGATATATGAGGTCGCATTGCCAAATTTTTTGAAGGATTAGAACACGTCGTATTTGTTTTTCAAATATTTGATGCATAACTACCAACCTAACTTATTAAAACATGACAGTTTGCAACTACTTAACATCAATTTTATCGTGATTGCGGGTTTTAGTTGTGGTTTTCATTAAGTGTTTATTTAAAGATTTTTATGAGTTTATGGATAAATTGAGTAGTTATTAGTACTGCAGTTACAGAGAATTTTAAAACCTGTAAACAGGGGTCACTGACCTTTGGATATTTTTTTAAAGGAAATTTACGTTTAAATCGTTATTAAGGGCAAGATACTATTTTTTATGTTTTTAAGTGATTTTATTTTTATTTTGGGAAAGTATTAGTTTATTTTGTCAGATAAAATAAATCTTATGGCAAAAAGGTGACGTCACAAACATAACCTATATTTTCGGACGGAAGTATACAAAATCGAGCCCTCCTCCAACTTCAATTTTGAATTCGAGTAGATTACCGCCAGACTACCGCAGCCAAGCTACCTAATGCGTGACAAGCATAATTATTTCGCATTTGTTTTGAAAGACCCTGTTTAAAACCAATTGATTGATACAGTTATAATATATTTTTTTGTTATTTAAGGTGAGGGGAGGTAGTAAAATACGCAACCTCTTAGAACATGCACTTAACACATTTCCTGATTCAAAAGTAGTTGTTTGGACTGGATTTGGGCCATCTGTTGGTAAAACAATTACCTGTGCAGAAATTATGAAGAGGGAATACAACAACACTTTGCATCAAATTACCAAATTAGGATATAGGACGTAAGATTTATATCAGTTTTAGAGTTTTTTTATATTATTCTCTTAAACATAACTATTACGTGTGTTTGCATGTCACTGGTTAATTTCTGATTTTTATTTATAATTTTAATAGACTTTTTCATCATACGAGCGCAAGCGTAGTAGCAATATTGAAATGGTGGTAATTCAAAACTTTCCTACCGTTTTCATCAATAATTTTTATTTTTTTATTTTTATTACAAAATTTACGGGTAATCCATTTTAAAAAAGTTAACAATATAAATATAATAACAAACAGATGATGGAAACAAGAATAAAATATAAAAGAATAAAATATAAGTATACTTTAAAAAAACTAAATAAAGCTAAAGGATCACATTTCAGAACAATAAATTAAAAAATACATATATATATATATATATATATATATTATATATATATATATATATATATATATATATATATATATATATAATTATTCAGTATCACATTATTTATCACAAAAGTCTTCGTTTAAAGCCAGAGAGACTGCAATCAAAAATATCAATATTTTTATCCAAAGAGTTTAAGTATTTTAAAGCTCTATCTATAGGGAGTGTGCGCCATAGTTTGTTGAATGGAAGGGAATGTAGAATAAGTCCACATGTCGTAAACATCTATTAGGAACATTCAATCGAATCAAAGCCAGCAACTGAGAGCAATTAGTAATACCATTTATCAATTTAAAAATAAAACATGCATCAAACATGAGTCGCCTCTTCTCAAGTGTTGCCAACCTTAGCACATTCAACATGTCCACTCTATGATAGTTCTCCATACACAGACCATACTTAAAAGCAGCAAATCTTAAAAATTTGTGTTGAACACGTTCAATCATATATTTATGGTTGTGATAAAAAGGAGACCATATCACGGTGGCATATTCCACATTCGATCTGACAAGTGAACAATACAGATTTCTTATTGTCTCAATTGAAAATTGAGAACAATTTCTCAATACAAACCCCAACATTCTCATTCCCTTAAGACTCACCCTGGAAACATGCTCAACAAAAGTTAGCCTTTCATCAAACCAGACACCAAGATCCTTTGAAGTCTTAGTATAGGACAAATCCACATTATCTATTGAGTACTTTGTTGGAATTCTTTCACGACTTCGAAAAAAACTGATATAATAACATTTATCTATATTTAAAAACAGATGATTCGACTGTGTCCACTGCCAGAGCGCATTCAGATCCTCCTGAAGTTCCACTGCGTCCCCCCGTCTCAACCACTTTGTAAATTTTTAAGTCATCAGCAAACATTAGACCCTTTGCATTCAGGGTCTTGTGAATGATCTAACTGACGTAAAACGTCAGTTAGATCATTCACAAATAACACAAACAGAAGGGGAGCGCAATGAGACCCCTGGGGAACACCAGATGTAACCTCAAATACTCTTGAAACATTATTATTAATCTTCACAGCCTGCGTTCTACCTGTAAGAAAACTATAATGGATGGGCGAGGAATATTATCTCTACAAACAAATAAATTACTGCAAAAAACCATCGATGGTGTTTCACTTATTTATGATTCAGTTGAAACTCATAATTGTGGATAATTAAAAAGGTTGCTAAAAATGTCATGGTTGTCCGCAAAATGGGAAAAAAGTAAACTGATTGTTTAGGGTAGGCGTCACCATTCGTTTATTAGCTATAAAGTTATAAATTACATTAATATTTACAATTTTACTCTGATTAATAATGCTTAATCAATTGTAATAATTAAAAATATATTTTGAGTATTACTTATCGGAGTAATTTATTAAACATTATTCACATTTCGCACATGATTTAACATTTAATTTGCTTGATGATTTAATAATTTTTTTTTGCGATATTCCAAAAAACTTTGGACAATTTATAAAATAGTACAGATTGGTTTTAAATGATTTGTTGTTCCTTTTCGTACATAGATAACCTACATTTAGATCCGCAGTGGCAAGAAGCTTTGCTTTGCTTTCTTTGTTGTTGGTCCCGTTGCAAAACGATTAACCAGCTCTCCCCTTCCGGACTACCTTTCCAGGGCTTCGTACGTGGAAAATCTGGATGGTCGAGCTTTCCGCTCCCAGAAATTCCGGTTCAAATGTTTACTTTTGTTCGAAACAAAATAATAATCGATTCAATGCATAAATTGTAGCTGTAAATCCAAAAAACTGCTACTGGTTTCGTGCATAACCTTCACTGTCACTTGCTGATGCTTTCAGTAGAGGGCGCCACCGTCCTCGGCCGTTACGAAAACACGTGCACCCCGCTACCTAAAAGCATCAGGATTTTTAGGAATCTTCACTCACGCGCTTAGTTCCAGAAGAAAGATGCTATCAATTTAGCGTGAGTCTTTCCTCGATCCCCAAGGGTACAGCCACGCCCGTACGATGCCTTCAATCGCCTACCCGGAAGGTCTATGTAGACCTCTACGCCAACACGAACCGCTCTACTCGAAGATCGCGGAAAGAGTCAGTGGCAAGAAGCATTTTTCGGATTTTACGACCGCGCGCAGTTGGTGGACGAACATGCGCACTTAAAAGCCGTGGCAAAATACAAACACCGGCACCCCGTACCCTTCGTCCGCGGTCTGACCGTAACGCTCATTAGCTACCGTACTTCGAACAGAAAACCAGGACGCGGTCAACAAATTCTTTACTATAATGCGAATAGTTTGTTTGGGTCCGGGTGCGTTTACCCTCAACTGGCTTGCGTACAAACCGGTTTTTTCGCCCATGAAATGTAACTTTTGTTTCGCGCAGGTTATAACATTGACAATCCATTGAGATCAGTGTTTTCGTACGGACGACATACATCAATTTTAGGCGAAGAACCAATTCTAAAACGGTATTTACCAATCGGTTATGTTGACGTTTAAACGATGTATTATACGTCAAAGTTGTCACCAATTATTTCCGCGGTTATAATTGGTTGAACGCCTAAAATTGCTGATAGTTTTAATGGATTATGTTTTAGTTAATACATTCTTTTGATTTTCACTTTTTTCAAAACTTATAATTGACTTTAATATATTTTTTTTCACACTAGTGTAGTTATTTACAAAAAACAGTACGAAAAAGATTCTAACACATGCGCAGAAAAGTGATGAAAAGGCCTATTATACATCTGTATACTCAATATTTGGTTTCCACCTTTTAAAAACCAATTTTTTTCATGGAAGAAAAGGGATGGAACAGATGAAAATAACACGACAAGTTCCTATAAAATTTTTCCGTTTAAGCCCCCTGCGGAGATATGATCCCCTAAAGGGGGCAGCTAGAAATCGATTTTTCGTGAATAACTTTTAAAGCGCTCTGTATAATTTTGATAATATTTTAGTACGATGCATACTAGTAAAGACCTCTTAAAATAGTGCCCTTGAAACTTATGTCGCTTCTTTAGTTTGCCAGGGACGGACTAGTTTTTGCACATTATTGATAATATTTTTTACGCCCTGTATGGTGAAGACACAAAAATATGTTTTTGGGTAGTTTAAACCTTTTGCTAAAAAAGGTACTCTTGTTTGACATCGATAAAATGAGCCGTTTTCGAGTAAAAATTATTTTAACAATAAGATTTGCAACAAATTCCTGACCTGCTACGAGAGGACTTCAATACTGAATCAAAAATTACAAATTACATCGAAAATAAAATATTGTATTATTAAACAAAAATAAACTCTTATTGTTAAAATAATTTTTACTCGAAAACGGCTCATTTTATCGATGTCAAACAAGAGTACCTTTTTTTAGCAAAAGGTTTAAACTACCCAAAAACATATTTTTTGTGTCTTCACCATACAGGGCGTAAAAAATATTATCAATAATGTGCAAAAACTAGTCCGTCCCTGGCAAACTAAAGAAGCGACATAAGTTTCAAGGGCACTATTTTAAGAGGTCTTTACTAGTATGCATCGTACTAAAATATTATCAAATTATACAGAGCGCTTTAAAAGTTATTCACGAAAAATCGATTTCTAGCTGCCCCCTTTAGGGGATCATATCTCCGCAGGGGGCTTAAACGGAAAAATTTTATAGGAACTTGTCGTGTTATTTTCATCTGTTCCATAGTTCTGGTAAATCATTAAAATCGGCGTATGGCGTTTTACAATTTTTTTCTTATTTGCTGGAGAAAAATTGACTACGAATTCGTGCTCTGGCAACAAAAATACAAGGAAAATCATATATTGCGTGCAAATCACAGGCTCCAATATCTTTCCTGAGTTTCATAGAAATTTTTAAAATTCTAGAAAATAAATCACATGATACGTCTTTCCACTTAAAAAATAGGGGTAAATGCTTCCTTCCGGTAAATTTTGCTGTTTTCGATGGGATACAGGGGGTTATGTTAATGTAAAGCAAAATATTAAAATAATATTTTTTTTTAGGGTTGAAGAATATTGGGATCCTTTATCTCCTGAATTAGATCAATTAGTTGTAAAACGCAAATTACCTCTAATTCATATATGTTTGTCTGTAGCACCATTAAGCACAAAAGAATTAGGGTAAGTTTAATCATAGAGTAAGGAAATTATAAGAGTTATCATGGAATAGCCGATTTAAGGACAGGTCATGCGAAAACTCCCAATATAATTTTATTCGTTTCTCGTTGAAATACCGCCAGTTAGTCATTTCAGTATTTTGCTGGAAATTTGTCTTGCTGTAAATTGTTTTACAATCAGCTTAACTAAATTGGTACATTTTTTTTTTAAACAGGCTGTTTTAATATTACGTAAAATTCCATACATAACAAAACTGAAAAGTTTATTCTGCTTTATTGTGAACACCTAGTATAAAAAAGTATACATTTTGGGAATTTTAAAAATATACATTTTTTGGGAATTTTAAAATAAGTATACATTTTGATTAGTTTACTTAACATTGGGAAATTTGCCACATAAAATATATGTAGGTGTCAAGGTCTTAAAAGTATAAATTAAACAATTTTCTAGGGTTACTTTATAATAATAAAATAAAAACATTAAACAAACTGGGTACGTAGAAATGCAAATAAACAATTCCAAAATTATGGGTCAGCATATGGTGGGCCACCATATGGACTTATAATTTTGAATTACATATAGGGTCACTGGACGTCACTTGGACAAATCTACCATATGGAACTATCTTCTTGTGACCATGAGACCGGTGGACCATCAAAACTAACTTTGCATTTTTATAAGACACAACTATAGATTTATTGAACTATATATACTTATAGTATGTAAGTATATTGCTCACTAGGAGTAGCCTGCGTACGGGGGCTGAACTAAAACTTTAACTCCATGTTTCGACTCACTAACTACTCCTTTATCTAATCAATTTCTCTAACTTCTTTTCTCTCTCTTTAAATATCAAACTCTTCCAGTGCTGGTTTGCATCTCTACGCTACCCAGTTTGTTTAATATTGAGCGAAAGGATTACACTAGAGACATTTTGCACCTCCTTATTTTGCAATTCCGTTGTGGTTAACGTTATTCTGAGTCTGCGCAGTAACGCAAACATGATCCGTTATCGTTATTAACCATACCGGACTCCTTTAATTACGGATGAATACCGAAGAGCTTATCGTTATCGTTATTGTTAAACTGCGTGGTTGCCGGATTGTAGAATTTTATTATCAATTATTTAAGAAGGTTGACATTTTAATGCCGTATTAATTAAAATATCATTGATACATAGGCTCTAATTAGCGAAAAATCCATAGCAGTAAGAAAAATAAAATAGTGTAAAGAAATTAAAACGGACTTGCATTTTTAAGGATGTTTTAAATCAGTAATCTATTTTACATGTTACAATCTGGCACACTTGCTTTTTATTCTACTACCAAACCTAACCTTACTTTTTGTGTTTTGCCTTTTACTGTATTGTTTGCATCTACTTTAAAAAACGAAATCAACAGAATTGTTTGCATATATTTAAATATAAATTTATATCTTATGAAGAATAAAAGTAAATACAGATTTTTCGTTAACTTTAAAATGGGTGAACCACAGGCAAAAATAAGGTTATGTGTCGAAAGCGCAGACCACATACCTCTTTTAGAGGAGTGTGGCGCAGACGCAAGATATATTTCTTAAAAGAGGCTGCAAATATCTGTCTTAAACTGCTGCCGTAATCGTTATGTTTAATAACGATAACCATAAGGAGGCCAAAAACGTCTGTTATTTTAAGAGGTGCAAAATATCTATACTGTATTTTTGCATTTTTAAAATTTATTAACTGTTTCTTTTTAGTTATCAAGCTCCTGGAGAAGTTATACCTTACAGAGGCCAAAATTCATATTCACAAAAAGAAGAGAGTGATAATAGGAATTTTAATAAAAGTAGAAACAATAAAAATAATACATCTGGTGCATCATCTAAGAATAATGAAACAACAGTTAAGACAAAATAAATATATATTTTTTGTTATACCTGTGTTTTATTTTTATAACGGGCTGTTACAAATACCATTCGGATCTCAGAGATGGTAAGACAGATACAGGGTTTGTTAAAAATTTAATAATTTTCACTTTTTTTCTAAGTTTATTTAAAGAGATATTTTTAAACAAACGACATAGTAACATTTACAGTTTTCTGTTCTGTAAAATGATGTCACTAAATTTAATATCCGACGTTTCGTCTTTGAGCCGCCATCATCAACTTTGTTTTTTTTAATTAGGCGGAATATTTGGTTTTAATCTTAATAAATCCTAGTTTAATTTTTAAAAATGACACATATTACACTTTACACTACAAATAATGATTTGGTAATTTTCTAGAAACCTGCGGCAACTCCGATTTCGACGAAATTTGGTGTACGGGGTTTTTCTGGGGCGCTGATCACGAATCTGAAAGAATGTTTTGGCGGAAACGTTTTGTTCTCGAGATATTCATCATCAAAGTTCAAATTTGAACTAAGCTTATTTTCACTATATCCCTCCTTCTTTTTGCACACAATTCTTGATTTAAAGCTAAAGTGTCACAAAATATTTGATTTTCACCCTTTAAAACCCCGTTTTTCTACGTTTTTACATTATTTTTGCATTAAATTGCATGGCTTTTCTTTAATAATGCGGCAACCATACATACACATAGGAGCTTCATGGCACACTGGGATTAAAATGATTCAAAGTATAGCTATGCAATTTAATGCAAAAATATGTAAATACGTAAAAAAACAGGGTTTGAAAAGGTGAAAATCAAATATTGTGTGCCACTTTAGCTTCAAATCAAGAATTGTGTGCAAAAAGAGAGAATATGTAAAAATAGGATTAGTTTAAATTTTAAGTCTGATGATGAATATCTCAAGAACAAAAAGTTTCCGCCAAAAATTCTTTCAGATTCGTGATCAGCGCCCCAAAACCCCGTACACCAAATTTCGTCGAAATCGGAGTTGCCGCAGGTTTCTAAAAATTACCAATGATTTTATCCTAAACGTTGGGGAAATTTCAATAAATTAAATGCGTATTTTAATAAATTAAGTGCGTAGAATAATAATGTATGAATTTACAAAAAGAAAGGTAAAAAGCAATGAGGACTTTTTTTTATTGCTCTTCAAATTTTTGGGCCCCCATTTATTTTTTCCCAGGGCCTCTGCTGTTCTAGCTTACGCCACTGGTCTACCAGATTGCACGTTCGTTAAAGCCGCTTTTATTTTTTTGTGATCTTATGCTTTGTTGAAAATACCTTCAAAAAATTCAGGCTCTTTAACCTTTCGATGGTCGCGAAGGTTTTAGCACACCACTGGTCGCGGCGGACTCCTAGTCCGCACGTAAATTAGATTGCTTTACTTTTATTTTTAGGACATTATGAAATTATTACAACTACTGAACATAAAATACTTTATTTTAAACCTGGTTATGTGTGTTATGTTGCTAGTTGGAACTATGAAAACATATAACTTAAAATAGTCAACTAAAATATAAAACATATATTAGGAATATAGATCGGTACGGAGCTAACGGAGCAAGAGTCCGCGCGCGACCACTGAAAGGTTAAAATTAATATTATAAGTGCACGACCACAACATGTAAAGATTGTTATTGAGCATTTAAAGTACAGGGTGTCTTTAAAAGGTCTGTACAAAATTGTGGCCACACATTCCTTGGGCCATCGAAAGACAGACGGTCTAACCTAATTTATATATCAATGGGGCCCGATTAATAATCTTTTCCGAAATTTTTACATTTTATTTTATCCGTAGGTACGTTACTTTATGGTACTACCAAAAAAACAGCATTTTAGGGCCCATCAAAACAAAAAATCAATTTTGTTTAAAAAGTTTTTCTCTATTAATGTCTTAAAATAACTGTGGAAAATTTCTCCTTTTAGGGGGTCCGGAGATATTTTAGGGGGAACCGGGTCCCTTTCTAGCGACGCCACTGAATAGGATTAGGTCAAATCATTGCCTTTTGCTGTTAGAATTGTACTTAAGTAAAATTTTAAATATCTAGAATACAGTGGATCAAAAAAGAAAAGAATGGCATACATTTGTAAAAACCAAGAAAAAGTGGAAATATAAACTTATATAAGTGGCAATAAAAGGGAGCCGCAATATGTGTTTTCTTTGTACAATAATCGTTAATAACTACCGTTTGGAAAGTTTTATATAAATAAAATTTTGATAAATTGACGTCTCTACAAGTTATATAAACTGTTAAAATAAATAACTCAACTTTGAACACTTTGTAAAATTCAAATTTTGCTATTTTTACTATTTGTAATGCTATTTTTACTATTTGTAAATGATATATGCAATTTTGTGGGTGAGTCTAGCTTCCTGATGTTTGCTGATGACCTGAAACTATAAAGAAATTCACACCCGCGCAGACTGTGACTTATTACAATCTGACATCGATAATTTATCTCTATGGTCTAAGATGAATGGTCTTGGCTTAAACATTGGGAAGTGTTGCTCCATTACTTTTGCTAGAATAAGACATCCAGTGGTTTATGAATATGTCATTGATGGTGTGACTCTTGAGCGAGTTAGTGAGGTGACCGATTTGGGGGTAGTTTCAGACTACAAATTATTGTTTAACAGCCATATCGCATCGCTGGTGAAGCGTGCGAATAGGAGCTTGGGTTTTGTGACAAGATTTTGTAGGGACCTTTCATGTCAAGTTTATAGAATATTGTATTGTTCTTTTGTGCGTTCTATGTTGGAGTATGCAAGCCAGGTTTGGTCTTCTCAGTACGCTGCGCATATCACGGAGGTTGAGGCTGTCCAAAGGAGGTTTCTACGCTCCTGTGCCTTTAATTTGGGAATACCTTTGTTGGATGGTCACACTGACTACAACGAAGCTCTTTCTAGACTTAACTTATGTACATTACAAAAACGAAGGCTTCATGCTGATATGTGTTTTCTATACAAACTCATAAATGGTGATATTGATTCAAGTTATCTTCTAAGTCGTCTAAATTTTTCCACCGTTCATCGAACAAGATCAAATAACTTATTCTACTTAGAGCACCAGAGAAATAATTATGGCTTGCATGCTCCATTGGTGAGAATGCAGAGTGAATTTAATGAATTTGCGTTTTGATGTTACTCTTCCTAGTTTTAAGAGGGTGCTGATTCGTCTTTAATGATCTCTTAGCGTAAGTTAGAATTAAATTATTATTATGAGTATTATTTTTTTAAAGTGATTTAATGGTCTGTGATGTTGCTCTACCGTGATGTATTTAAAAATTATATTTTGTTAAATATTGTTATGTAATTTTTTATATTGTAATTAATTGTTGTAAAATCGAGTATCCGTTAATAAATAAATAAATATTTTACATCACTACTCAATAAAATTGCATTTTCACATGGCTAATGGACAGGAAATACATAAATTGCACTGATTTAACAAACCCTAATAGTATTTTAGTAAAGCAATTAAAAAAAAAAAAAGGAAAAAAACAACTTTTTATTTCAACGTTTTTATTAAAAACAAGTTTAAATTGGCATTGAAACAATAGTCAACACGTATAAAAAACATAAAATATTATAAAGGGGTATATTTTTATACATTAAACAAGGTTATTTAAATCGTATACATTCGTTTTAAACTGTGCTAGAACTAGACGCATTTGTGCAAGGGAAAATAAAGAGATCACTTAAGATAAAGAGGCAGTGACACCTTATAATAAAGTGACTTCACGTCCCGATTTATGCGGGACAGTCCTGCTTTTTGCAGCGGTATCCCGCTTTTGGAGCTTCCCGCTTTTTTGCCGGACTAGCTGTAAATGACTGTATACAAAGGTTGTTTGGGGAGATGAGGATTTTTTGTGCTCTTTAAACATTTTTGGAAGACGAAAATTTTGTTCATGAATATACGAATTCATCGTTTTCCATTGAAGGGCTTTCAGCAGAGATTTTTGTTAACAAAAATTGATATGATCTTATTTCATTTTTTCCATTTGTCCCGCTTTGTATGATTCAAACTGTGGTCACTTTACCTTATAACCTACCAATAAAGCATTTAGTTTTTTATCAAAATATACATAGATTACTAAATTAACTTTATACAATAAAGATAACAGAATACAGTATTTTGTCCCAGTATTATTAGTTTGGATAAAACATAATTTAACATTTTTTATGAAAATAATGCATGGGATTTATAAAAGGCTAACACAAGTTATGTATTACCGAAACAATTACTATTTATAAGAGGCCATTCATAAATTTAGTCAGAAGAATTTTAGAACTTTAAATAAAACCCCTCTTTTCCCCTCTTTGTCAAAGGTTGGCACATTTTTAGAACCCCTTCCCTCTAATATCACGTCACACATTTTTCAAATTTATGAATGTATTTAAAAATAATTAACAGAAAAAAGTTGGTTTTATTTCTTTCTTATTAAATTAATTAAATAATCTTTAATAAAATGTTAATAAGATACCTAAAAAGTGACAAAAAAAATTGTAGGAATTCTTATAACCAGACAGTATGAGAACCAACACTATTATTAACTAGGCTAAAACAGAATTTAAAAATCTTACTGTTCTCTTTCAATATTAATTAAAATTTCCCATACATCTAAAATTGAGTCCAAAATTAAGATAACAACTTTAAAATTTTCATTCACACAAAATGGTTTAAATTACTTGCCAAATACTTTCAGAACTATTCTTATCAAAAACTTGTCTCTGTTAACAACCTAAATTATAATTATTCTTGCATTAAAAAAACGGCAAAATCACTTCAACACATTATGTAATATTAGACAAAAAGTGATTCATTACACGGCGTAGAAAACCTTCGTTTATTCCTTCAACTTCTTCACGAATTTTGACTTTGGGTCCCTCGATTGTACCTGGACGACTCGCAGACACTTTGGCTTTTAAATATCCCCACAGGAAAAATCGGATGCCATTAATGAACTACTTTTTATCTAATATTGAAAAATGTGTTGAAGTTGGTGGAGTGGGTCATTTAAAAGACGTGATTTTTAAAAATTAGAATTAAATTAGCCAAATAATTATAAGTTATCATAAATCCCAAAAAGTTACCTGTAAGTTCGTATAATAAAAAGTTTGTTTCGTAAACTAAAAAAAAAAATAATTTCAAATATTAAAATGGGTAGCCCATTATGGGAACCCTGTATAATTAGCATTAGTAACAATATTCTAAATAATTATCTGAAATATACCTAAGAAAAAGTACTTACTTATAACAAACAAAATTCCTTATACACTAAATGAAATTTAAAATACAGGGCAATCAAAAGAAAAATATTTTTCTTCCCACTGTTTTATAACAAGTTCACAATAAAAGTTGTAAGCTTTTTAATTTTCTAATAAATCACCAATTTGACTAAATAATTGTTACTTAGTTTGAGGTAGACGAAGAGATTTAAAAAGTATAATATGGGTGATAAGCATAGATAACCTTCATTTAGATCCGCAGTGGCAAAAGCATTTTTCGGATTTTTACGACCTCGCGCAGTAAACAAATAGATGGGTGGACGAACCTGCGCACTTAAAAGCCTTGGCAAAATACAAACACTGGCACCCCGTACCCTCCGTCTGCGGTCTGACCGTGACGCTCATAAGCTACCGTACTTAGAAGAGAAAACCAGGACGCCGTCGACAAATTTTTTCCGATATTGCGGATAGTCTGTTTGGCGCCAGTTGCGTTTATCCTCAACTTGCTTGCACACAAACCGGTTTCGCGCAGGTAATAACATTGGCAATCCATCGAGATCAGTGGTGATAAGATTTACTATGCTTGAACCTATATTAATTGTCTTAACTTATAAAATATTATTAACTTCCCATAATATAGTTCTTACTTTAACCTATTTAATGTATAAAATATACCATAATATGAAAAATCACAATTATTTTCACAATAAAAAGAAATCTTATAATACAAAAATGTACATTTCCTAATATTACACTTTATGGAAGGAAATAGTTTACGAACGGAAACTATTCAAATAGGTAAGGCAAGACAGTTATTTAAATCGCTTTTTCAGCTTACCTATTATAAAATCAAACAAATCTTTCAAAATCAAAAAGTACTTCCTAATTTGTAAGTAAACCAAATGGAATAACAAAAATAATATTCTAAGTGAGTTAAAATACGAACTTATATAAAAAGTTGAACCAACATGTACTGACTGTACAGGGTGTCCCATTTTGATTGAAATAGCGGGGTATATTAGTTATTATTTATTGTTTAATATTTTTATCAACGATGTGGCTGACTGCTTTAAATTCTCTAAATTCTTATTGTATGCCGATGATTTAAAAAAATTCTTAAGATAAGTAGCGGACAGGATGTTATTAATTTACAGGCGGACTTGGATAGGTTTTATGATTGGTGTACAAGAAACCGAATGATTCTAAATATAAAAAATGCACATCAATCCAGTTTAGTAGATCTTTAAACGTACAAAGAAGTATTTACAGAATTGATTGCAAGCCTTTAAGCCACGTAAATACTATTAAAAATTTGGGGGTGTTCTTTGATCATAAACTTACATTTTCTTCCCACATTGAATATTGCAAGAATAGAGCCCTTAGAGTTTTAGGGTTTATTAAAAAAATACCAAAGATTTTAAAAATGTAAATTCAATAAAACTATTGTATACTTCGTTAGTAAGACCCCTTTGGAAAATTGTTCTGTTGTTTGGAATCCATATTATGAGAAATATGTTAAAATGTTAAATTCTGTTCAGAGAAAGTTTTTAAGGTACATTGCCTTTAAATTGCATATTCCTCAGGAAACAATAAATTTTGAAGATCTTGAAAAGCTATTAATATACAAAGTTTGAAAGTTAGACGTGAAAATGCTGTTGTATTGTTTCTTTTAAACTAATTCATGGGAATGTGCAATGTAGTGAACTGCTCTTTTCTATAAATTATTATGTTCCTTCAAGGACATTAAGGCATTCTGTTACCTTTCAAACAAATTTTCACCAAAGGTTGTATGGGCAATTTTCCCCAATAAATAGATTGATGAAGCATGCCAATAAATTTGGGGACGATTTATTTAATCTATCCCTAAATAGGCTTCGAAGGGTTATGAAGTCCAATGTTTTATAGATTAAGGCTTCATGTTGTTTTATTTTTAAGGTTAGATTTTTTAATGTGTATATTTTAAATTTAATTTTAGATGTTATTTTCTTGTTTCTTAATCATTAGTAGCTTGTTATTTTTTACTGCTTTTTAAGTATTTTATGGTTAACTAAAATATAAAAATTTTAGTCCTGAATATTTGTTAATTAAAAAGCTTAGTACTAGATATATATGTAGATCCTTGTTATTTAAAATTGTAATTGGGCAATGCCCGTTAATGAGTAAATAAATAAATAAATAAATTATAAAAGATAGAACCTTACGGTTTCTACTACTCTACGGCTTTGTTTATGACATCTTTCATTTCACAAAAAAGTAGCTCAAGTTTACGAAGACCGCAAGTTTCTATCTTTAATAATACCTGAGATACGCCACTATTTCAACCAAAATGGGACACCCTGTACTTAATTACTGTTACATAATATAGTGATACAATGTATAAGATTTTTGACAGCAGCAATGGTGGAAAATGAGAATGACTAAGAGACTAGCATATATCAACGAACCTAATAAATTTTAATAAATCCATATCAAATATACAGACTGTCCACGGATGGAGAGAACAAGAGGACAAATGGACCCAAAATTTATTTTTCCGAAAAGAAGTTACTCTTCATACACATAATTGCTTGTAAAAAAAAATTGGATTCACGAAGAGAAAACGTTGATTTTGTATACAGGGTTCGCAAAAACTTAAAAAACATTTGTCTCCAAGAGTAAACTACCTTTATTTTTTCATTTTTAAGCAAAATGTAATAGGGAAAATTTGTTTAGAAGAATGTTTGGAATCGATAAAAACAACAATACAAAATTTTATTGAAATCCATAATTTGACGAAAGCTGGCGTTTAAAGTGGAAAAATGTGTTTTGTAGGAATTTGGAAAAAGCAGGTGTTAGAAAAGCAAATTATACAAGTTTTTAGGTTATTTTATTATAAAACTTTAAAATAATTAATTTTTGATAACTTTAAAATCAGTTTCATGAATATTTTTGATACCCCTTTAATAAAATTATTCAAAATGCTATTCTAAATAATTTTTTTAATGATATTTTGCCTAAAAATTTAAAATAAAGGTAGTTTACTCTTGGAGAAAAATCATGTTTCTTCTTAAGAATTTGCAAACCCTGTATAAAACATCAACATTTTCTCTTCGTGAATCTAATTTTTTTACAAGCAAAATTTTTGATAAAGAATGACTTTATTAAAAAAAAAAAAAAAAATTGGTCTATTTGTTTCTTGTTAACACCATCCGTGGACAGTCTGTACATTTGTATACTCGGGGCACTTTTTATTGAGAAAAACACCCAAACAAATAGTTAGCAACCCTGGTTGCCATAAAAAAATGTATTATATTGGTTAAAAACTCAGGAACTAGTTACTTACTTTTATTTTTCTCAATAAACTGCCTAGAGTACCGTTAGCACGATGGTTCTCCATTTAAAGAATTTTAAATATAAAGTAAAAAAGAATGGTTTAATTATTTATCGTCACCTTTGCTAAAGATTAAAATGCAAATATTATTAGTAATACTATAAAGTATGTACAGAAACACATCTAAAAGTCCATACAAGAATGTTATAAATAAAATGAACTAACTAAAATAAATATGTTTTGTTAAGTGTGACACACAACATTGTCTTTGTTTTAATCTAGAAATCCTGGTATTTTTTATTTTATATTTTTAACAACAACGGGTCTTTTATAACTACTAATAGTCCGGGAGGTCGAGAGCAACGTCGAGAAATCAGGAATTTTAGGTTAGTTCTGGTTTAGGTTGGCTGATTTTTTTATATGTTGTTCTCCCTCCTGTCTGGCTGGCGGTAGCGGTTGCGTTCGCCCAGCTGTGACCTTGACATTCAGAGCTGTCACTGACATGTCAAAAAATACAGACCTTGGTCATATATTATCGTTCCAAGTTTCATCAAAATATACCGAACAGTTCAGAAGTTAGAAAGGGGACGACTGTATAATTAGCAATGATCAAAGTGTCTGGCAATAAAAAATGTTTGGTAAACCTATCTAAAGAAAAAAATTGAAAATTACGTTTCTTAAAATGTTTTTAAAACTTGGGGTATTACCTGTATACAGAGTGTCCGGGAAAATGTGGGAAATCTCTCGCACACGTATGGAAGAGATGAAAATAACACGACAAGTTCCTATAAAATTTTTCCGTTTAAGCCTCCCTGCGGAGATATGATCCTCTAAAGGGGCAGCTAGAAATCGATTTTCGTGAATAACTTTTAAAGCGCACTGTATAATTTGATAATATTTTAGTACGATGCATACTAGTAAAGACCTCTTAAAATAGTGCCCTTGAAACTTATGTCGCTTCTTTAGTTTGCCAGGGACGGACTAGTTTTCGCACATTATTGATAATATTTTTACGCCCTGTATGGTGAAGACACAAAAATATGTTTTTGGGTAGTTTAAACCTTTTGCTAAAAAAGGTACTCTTGTTTGACATCGATAAAATGAGCCGTTTTCAAGTAAAAAATATTTTAACAATAAGAGTTTATTTTTGTTTAATAATACAATATTTTATTTTCGATGTAATTTGTAATTTTTGATTCAGTATTGAAGTCCTCTCGTAGCAGGTCAGGAATTTATTACTTGTACTAATTATTACTCGAAAACGGCTCATTTTATCGATGTCAAACAAGAGTACCTTTTTTTTAGCAAAAGGTTTAAACTACCCAAAAACATATTTTTTCTGTCTTCACCATACAGGGCGTAAAAAAATATTATCAATAATGTGCGAAAACTAGTCCGTCCCTGGCAAACTAAAGAAGCGACATAAGTTTCAAGGGCACTATTTTAAGAGGTCTTTAGTAGTATGCATCGTACTAAAATATTATCAAATTATACAGACCGCTTTAAAAGTTATTCACGAAAAATCGAATTCTAGCTGCCCCCTTTAGGGGATCATATCTCCGCAGGGAGGCCTTAAACGGAAAAATTTTATAGGAACTTGTTGTGTTATTTTCATCTGTTCCATACGTGTGCGATAGATTTCCCACATTTTCCCGGACACCCTGTAGGTAGGATGCGAATTAATGAATGCAACCACTACGGAGAGCCAGACAGCCCAGGGTCTATCCAAAAGAAAAGAGAACAACTTATCAAAAATCAGCTGACCTAAAATTCTTTCTCCAAAACGTTGTTACCTCCTATACTATAAATTTGCAGCAACTGTTCTATTTCGCAAGAAATGAGTCCAATAATAACATTTGTCATACATTTTCTAATCAGATTAAAGAAGCCTACACACAGCAACCATCTTAATAGTTATGTCACATAGAACATTTTTGGATGTTAATATAAACTATACTTTATCTAAAACTAAATTCGTTGCACGTCATCTAAACTTCATACTACTCAAACAAAAATATAATCACTAATTGATATTGAAGCCATTCATTTCCAATCTCTATCAAATTTAATATTGTTATTTATTTTTTAGCCATATACATTAGAAAGAGATAGATATATGTAATATTAAGCCTCTGCATCATTACATCAATATCTATCATATTAGTGCATTTTAGCCTATCATGTTGGTTATTCTGATACCTAATCATGCAATGTTGTCACGTTGACAGTGCTTTTTGACGTTGATTTAATCGATTTTATTGTTCATTCATTAGTTTCCTAATTATTCGGCTTATTCTCCGGTTTTCTTAACGTATTTATCGTTATTAGCAGTTTCAAACCTTTTTAAGAGTTCAAAATTTGTGTCCGTAGTGATGAGAATCTGTTCTTTTAAGGAAAAACAGATAAAAATGCCGAAGCAGTTGAACAGTACATGCAAGGAGCTTGTTGCTTCTTTAATAGGCTATTTTGAGCAAGAACGCATTTAAGTTAATAGGTATTCAGTGTTTTAGTGGATAAATCCATGTTTCTATATTAAACTTGTAATACCTGGATTTTTTAAAATAAAATTGATCTTTTTTGTGTTATTGCTTCATTTTTATAATGAAAATTATGACATTAACTAAAATCAACAAATTCTTTAACCGACAAATGCTTTGTTCTTTTCAACAAAACTCAGATTCTCATGACAACTTGGCAACAGGGCAAATTTGCAGGTTAGTGACGTGCAACGGTTTTAGTTTTAGATAAAGTATATGTTGTAAGGAAGAAAGGTAGAGTAAAAATACAACTCACCAGAGATGGTTTTGAACCAGGCATGCTCCACTCATATCTGGTGAGTTTGTGTAGATAGAGTGACAGCTGGATAGAAGGTGACAGTGGCTGAGCAATCTTAAGGTTAAGGCCAACCCAAAGCAAGTGGAAAAAAAGTATATGTTGCGTGCCACACTCCTTATTGAGTCTTTATTTCCTTAAAGTAAACGATTCGTTGCAAAGAAAAAATTACTAGTATTAAAATTCGCACATCAATATGTAAAGATTTCTATACATCAGAATAATTACATTTCCTTGCAAAAATATAAGCCTTTAGTAGTTACCTATGACCTCACTCTAAAAAAAATAAAAAAATATCTTTTAATAAAAAAATATAAAAAAAAACTAAAACCCTGGTGTTTATGCATTTTACATTAATCAATGTCATTAATTCTATAATTAATTGTCATGATGAACAAATGCATTCAAACATAATCAGCGAGGATTACCCAAAAATATATCGCCCCCTAATTCTAAACAAAGACATCTTAAAGACATTGTGTTTGCTAATTAATGGTACATAGAGAAACCACAGATTACCTATACCATAATATCATCGGTTTAAAGGTAAAATTCACTCACATACAAGTAACATTTAATGTTTTAAGATAAGAACTGGATTTTATGCAAAGGTTGTAATAAAAAAAAATGAAAAGTCTTTTTTTATATTTAATATTTTACTGAATCTTTATAGAAGTCATAAATTTGCATTTAAGTATTTTAGTGCAATCAACAAGTATATGGAAAAATACTAAAATTCATTCTTATGTTGGCACAAATTTCTTAAATTTGGCATAAGGAATCTGTGGTTTTTCTGCGTGCCATTAATTCGCAGACACCTTGTACATTATTAATGATATTGTCTTTAACAAAAAATTTAGATGTCCAACTTTAGAACTAGAGTAGGAATAATATGTTTATTAGAAAGAATTATTACAACAATTCTCTATAATAATTCAATCTAACTATTATCACAAAAAAAAATCAAGAAAATAAACCTAAAAAATTATTTCAAACAAAACGATGCTACTAAAACGAGCTAGATTTTTGAAGTATAAACCAAAATGTCAAACTTTGCGTTTCTTTAGTTTTTCTAATGCCTCCTGAAGTAGTTTATCGTAGGAATCACTTGCTGACTGCGACTGGTAATACGCTTCATCCCTCATATTATCTATAAATAAAAGTCATTTTAAAATAATCAGTAATAGTAATCTTAGTTAATTAAACAACTTACAAAAACAGTACAGAAAATTATGGGGAGATAAACAAAGAGAATGGACAAGGGGAGAGAAACAGTTGATTTACCCCCACCAATTAAAAAATGGCACACACCTGCGACTTGCGATTGTGTTCAGCGACCGAAAGAGCTCGTCAAAGTTTTATTTTATTCTTGCTTACAGTTGTTAAAAAGCACGTGCTTGGTTAAACGTATGGATTTATTTATAATTTTTTTGTTTCAGTACGCTCTTTTACGTAACATTTTTGTGTCTGAATCAATACTATCAGCCAAATATCTTGCGAACTTTAACCGGTTTGATGGTTAACTTAACACAGCGGGATTACTCGTCATGCGCATAAGATGTTCTTTTTCGGCTTGCTATTGGCTGTTATAAATGTCAAAACTCTCGACTTTCAATATGTTCAATATGGCTGATGTTTTGTTATTGTTGTGGCTGTTTATTTGTTTTGTGTTTTATTCGGTTTAATTTTACGTGTGACCTGTGTTATAAATATAAATTATTGAAACAACATTTGTGTAAATTTATTGGTTTTTTAAATAAATTATTTTTAAATTATTTACCTTGTTTTTTATGAATAAAAACAACACTTGATGTAAGATTTTTTTTTTAACAAAATGTTATATACATTAATATTTTATATAAATACGTAAAATATATTTAATGAATATCTTGCTGGAGGTAAAAATACAATGAACCAAGGAGTTCTGTGTGCATCACTCCATATTTAAAAATTTCTTTGAACTGTAAGACAGACAAATGACCAGTTTAAAAAGTATTAATAGTGATAAAAATTATACTAAAGCGAAAAATAAAAAGGCCTAAACACTAAATAACTGACCCAGTTGAGGTACAATCCAAGATTAGAGTGTGTCTACTTAAGTTCGTACCATAAGGCAAACTATTATTAATTTTACGAAAAGATTCAACCATCCCATATTAATTGTTTTCGGTGGTAGGTAGGTATATGAAATATCTTAAAACTAATGAATTTTTCTTAAGAGAAAAGTACACTTATATTTGTCAATATCGAAAATTTGGTGGAAAAAAGATGTTTAGAATCAAGATTTTTTTTCTGCAATACCGCGCATTTTTGAGCTTCCTTTACAAAAGTATTTTATTTCAAAATAAGTAAGTATCCAGTATTGTGGAAACTTAAATTTTCATTGTTAATTAAAACCTACAATCTTATCTGCTTCTTCATACCTAAAAAACAAGTATGTAGATATCGAATAAAATGGAGCAAGCACACTGGCCTATGGAAACTGAAATCCTAGTACGCTTTTCTCAGTATAAGTAATATTAACTTATACAGTATAATACCTTTCAACTAAATAGGATTAAAATAATTCTATAATTTATTTGGTTGGTAAGTTTAAGCGTGCTATTTTCATATATTTCTTAAAGTTATACACTTCTTTTACATTTAACAACCATTCTTTATGCTAAATATGTAATTTCACAATAAAAGTTTAGTTTTCAAGAAATAATTCTATTTAGATTTTCATTTTTAACCACATTTCACACTTTTTATTAATGTTTTATGTATATTTACTGAATAAATCAATGTTTTTGAATATACCGCCGATTTTGACATTGGAGTGCGTATGCGCATGCCCTGCCATCCCGCAGACCCTTTCTTCAAATTGTGCCACTTTTTCGAAACGGCGATTGATCCTCTATCCTTGTCTATTCTCTTTGGAGATAAAAATAAAATAATTTATAAACAAAATGAGTTTGAGGACCTCTGGTTTAATTGACTATCCTTGGAGCATTGGAAACATCATTTTTGGGCGATAATCATCTGTGTCACGGATTGTAGCAAATAGAAATATGGTAAATATCAACTTTTACTTTTTAAACAGTAGAAATGCTGTACGCCAACATGTGGCCAAAGATAAATTTAATTAATTTAATGTTTTTAAAACTTACTTAAAATGCGGTTTTATTTTATATAATTTTTTTATAGTACCTGATAAAATTTAGTAAAGAATGGTAGTGACATTCTTTCGAGACAAATATCAGCGAACAAACTGATACTTATCATTCTTATAAAACTTATGTGGCTAACTTCATTCTGAATATTTCTTATTATTTCAAAAGGTATCACTCACATGATCAAATAATCAGAATTACTTGCAGGTCAACTAACAGATAGAAGTGAACCTGATAATTTTTCAAAATAATAGAGACATTTTGCATCTCTTAAAATAACAGACGTTTTTTGGCCTCCTTATGGTTATCGTTATTAAACATAACGATTACGGCAGCAGTTTTAGACAGAGATTTTGCAGCCTCTTTTAAGAAATTTATCTTGCGTCTGTGCTTTCGACACATAACCTTATTTTTGCCTGTGGTTCACCGATTTAAAGTTAACGAAAAATCAGTATTTACTTTTATTCTTCATAAGATATAAATTCATATTTAAATATATGCAAACACTTCTGTTGATTTCGTTTTTTAAAGTAGATGCAAACAATACAGTATAAGCAAAACACAAAAAGTAAGGTAAGGTTTGGTAGTAGAATAAAAGCAAGTGTGCCAGATTGTAACATCTAAATTAATTACTGATTTAGAATATCCGTAAAAGTCCAAGTCCGTTTTAATTTCCAAACATTATTTGATTTTGATTACTGCTATAGATTTTTCGCTAATTAGAGCCCATGTATAAATGATATTTTAAATAATACGGCATTAAAATTTTAACCTTTTAAATAATTGATTAAAATTTCTACAATCTGGCAACCCCGCAGTTTAACAATAACGATAACGATAACGATAAGCTCTTCTGTATTCATCCGTAATTAAAGGAGTCCGGTATGGTTAATAACGATAACGGATCATGTTTGCCTTACTGCGCAGTCTGAAAATAACGTTAACCACAACGGAATTGCAAAATAAGAGGTGCAAAATGTCTTTAATAACACTATTATCGAATCTGTCACATTTATAAAAATTAATATTGAGTATAAATTAACTGTCTTTCTTTCTTTATGAAATTTGGGTAAAGTTTTCACTTTTCTATATGTTACGTTAACAATGATACACACAATACAAAAATACCCAATAGCATACCTACTGGATAAATAATATCAAAAACATACCTAAATCTGAATAGGCAGCTTTGCAAAACTCTCTTCTTCCTCCAAAACTAATTTTATAATATGGATGAGAAGGATTATCATTACCATGTGCATAGGCTCTATGTGCATCTTCTTTGTATTTAAATGTAACAAACCCATAATTTTCGCTAAAAAAATAAATAAATAAATTAGCTTCATACCAAAACGGGCAATGTTTTGTTTACCCAGACTAGAGCATATTACATTATTTATATCTTTAATTAATTTTTAAATATTTTTATCACAAATTTTTCACATAATCCAAATATAGGGGTTTTTCATGGTAAAGAATGCAGCAACTTTGCTTAAATTTTTGTTATATAATGTAGAGAGAGCCACCTCTATTACTTTGCCTATGTTGAAACTGTCATAGGTTTTTTGCCTTGGTATATTATAGCTTTAGTAAAAAAAAATATATTCTCTTATACAGGGTGATTTAAAAATCGATCACGAACCTTAAGGGGGTGATTCTACTTGACAAAATAAGGGTAGAGCTTCATATAATTTTTTTCAAAATGTCATTCGTTTTCGAGTTTTAAGCCGTCAAAGTTCAATTTTTATTTTGGTTTTTTCGCCATATTGCATTTATTTTTTAACCAATCCAGTTGATATATGGCACACAAATCCGAGCTTAGCAGATTTAAAAATTTTAAGACAAAAGTACTTTTTTAAATACCGCCAGAAGGTACCTAAAACTTTAAATTTATTTACATCCTAACTTTTTATTTTGACAGATATCGCAAAGCTGGAGGAGCCATTTTATAGACAATCAAAAACTTAAAAAATAAGGTACTCTTTATTAAAGTCGATCAACCTCACCAAGTTTAGGCACCAATAGACATCAAAGTTTTCATCAATTTCAATCAAATTACCTACACACATACAGGGTGTCCAGTAACTCAACCGACAAGACTTAACCAAACGATTTCTACGACAAAAATTAGAAAAAACTTCATATAAACATATGTCCTAAAAGTTTTTTTTAATATTTAACTACACTGTAGTTCAAAAACTAAGACGTCTAGGACATTTGATTATATGAAGTTTTTCTCTTATTTTTTGTTGTAGAATCGTTTGGTTAAGTTTGGTAAATTTCGATATAAGAAAAAAGATAAGAAGAATAAGAAATTGAATCGCTGGGAGTTGGTAAAAATTAGGCTCAAAGATTCCGTTACATAGATAGATAGATAGATAGATAGATACAACCCAAGCTAATAAAAGCGTGTTAAAAATAGAATTAATATTTCATGGAATTTTTTGTTCATTATTTTTGTAATTTATATGTTTTGAATTCAATACTTTCTATTTAGTGACAGCTGTAAATGTATGAAATTTAAAAAATTAATTAAATAAAAATTACCCAATATCTCGGAAATGTAAGCTGATTTTGTTAATTGGCCCAAACTCTTGAAATTTTCTTCTTAAATCTTCTTTTGTTGTTGATGTTGATATTTTTCCCACATAAATAATTCGACGCTCTTCTACTGCGTTTAAGTGATCCCGTTCAGCACTGCTGTTTCTACGCCTTCGGGAGTAAAGGGGAGACCTAGACCTGGACCTAACAAAAAAAAAAAAAAAAAAAAAAAAATTAAGAATACGATCGACATTGTTGTTTGTTATTTCCGCAGCTTTTAGTTTGGCGATAATAGAGACATTTTGCACCTCTTAAAATAACAGACGTTTCAGGCCTCCTTATGGTTATCGTTATTAAACATAACGATTACGGCAGCAGTTTTAGACAGAGATTTTGCAGCCTCTTTTAAGGAATTTATCTTGCGTCTGCGCTTTCGACACATAACCTTATTTTTGCCTGTGGTTCACCGATTTTAAAGTTAACGAAATATTAGTATTTACTTTTATTCTTCATAAGATATAAATTGATATTTAAATATATGCAAACACTTCTGTTGATTTCGTTTCTTAAAGTAGATGCAAACAATACAGTATAAGCAAAACACAAAAAGTAAGGTTAAGTTTGGTAGTAGAATAAAAGCAAGTGTGCCAGATTGTAACATATATATATATTTTAACAATAACGTTAACGATAAGCTCTTCGGTATTCATCCGTAATTAAAGGAGTCCGGTATGGTTAATAACGATAACGGATCATGTTTGCGTTACTGCGCAGTCTCAGAATAACGTTAACCACAACGGAATTGCAAAATAAGAGGTGCAAAATGTCTCTATTAACAGATGTAAGGAATTTAGAAAATAGCTTTAAATTCAATTTGACGTTTTTTCAAATGTATGCCACATATGTAGCTTGGTTAAAAAAAAAAAACATTTATCCAAAGAAAATCAGAAGTATGCAGTTTGAATAAATAATATTTTTTTTTTTAAATACTTCTTGATAAAAAGGAAAATTAACAACACCATAATTTAATGCTACGCCTCTATGAATTTTTTACTCTCTACATAGTGTGTTGGTAGTTTTAAATAATTATGATCAACATCAGAGTTGGGTCATACTCGAATACTTAGTATTCTGAATAGTATTCAGTATGGTATATAAAAAGGTGATCATCTAAACCTGGATAACTACAGGCCAATAGCTATGTTTAGCATATTCTTAAAGCCCTTTGAACGCTGTCTATACGAGAGACTTATAAGTTCCTACGTTCGTTTGGAATAATCCATGATGACCAACATGGATTTTGGGAAAACAGGTCGACAGAGACAGCCTCCTTTCAAATTGTGAATTTCATACACAAGGAACTGGACTTGGATCGTATCGTAGTGGGTGTATTCTTCGATCTTACTAGGGCTTTCGATACTCTGAACTTGACCTTTGTGGAAGAAAAACTTCGGGTAGTCGGCATAAGGGGAAACGCATTAAACCTGATTATGTCATTCCTAACAGAAAGGAAATTAATGGTGAAAGTGGCGAAATGCACCTCGTCGGAATATGAGATGAGCATAGGTGCTGCACAGGGATCTATTCTTGCCCCGCTACTGTTTATTCTATTCGTGAATGATTTGCAATTGCCCGGACTAACCATAAAATTTGCAGACGACACGTCAGCTGTAATATCAGCAAAAGACGAGCCAGAAGCACTACAAAAGGTCAACCAGGTTTGTGATGCAATGAATCAGTGGTGTTTCTCCAACCAACTAATACTCAATAAGGAAAAAACGGTTCATGTTCACTTCTACAAGTCTCGTCCAAAGGTTCAGCTCGATCAGGTTGAGTCAACATCAAAATTCCTAGGAACCTACTTGGACTCTAAGCTTTCATGGGAGCCTCAATTAGATCATGTATGTTCTAAACTCGCTCAGGCCTATTTTGCACTTCTTAAATTAAAGCAATCAGTCACTCTTTCCACACAAATAACTTCCTATTCTGCCTTAGCTTACCCACATCTAAGTTACAACATTATACTATGGGGCCAGGCTGTAAACGTAGCTAGAATATTTGTCGCCCAAAAACGTCTGCTGAGACTAATGGTCGGACTTAAACCTATGGAAACATGCAGAGAAACATTTAAGAAGTATAAAATTCTCACTGTTACATCAATATATAACCTGAGATGTTCAACATACGTGTTTAAAAATCGGAGAGAGTTTAGAGAAAATAGAGATAATCATGGATACCCGACAAGAAATTCCAGAAACCTTGTGTTCCCACAACATACCTCAACACTATATGAAAAATACCCATATTACGCCTGTGTCCGAATTTTTAACAAACTACCAAACCAAGTCAAAGAAGCTACATCGATTGGTATATTTGGAAAAAGAATTAAGCACTTTCTAAATAATAACTCCTTCTATTCTCTCAATGAATTCCTAATTTTAATTAATCATTATATGCCTGTTATTTTATTTTATTTATATATGTTATTTTATACTATTTACTAATTGATTGAATTTGCCTATACATATACTTTTGCTTTTTTATAATTTTATTGTCCATATACAATTTGTTTTAACTGTATTTTAAATTAGACTTAAGAAAATTATTAACGAAACTTCAATCATTGTATGATTTTCTAGTGAATAAAGAGAGTTTGAGTTTGAATAATTTTGCCGGTATTCGAATACATTTGTGTATTTGGTATTCGGCAGAATACTTTTTGGTTAGTATTCGGGATTCTGTATTCGAATACTTTTTAAGTATTCGACGAATACTCTTTTGAGTATTCGCATACCGGCGTTCTGAGTATTCGAATACCAAAATTGCCACGAGTAGAATACGAAGAATACCAAAAGGGAACAAAAGTAGGGAAAAATGAGGTAAGGACTCTTTTTTTGTTGTGTTAGTTTTTAAAGATCAATTTTTCTTTTATTATATTCGAATATTTTTTTTCCAGTATTCGAATACCGATCCCAGGTATTCATGTATTCGAATACTTCCTTTTTCCGGTGTTCGTATTCATATTCGAATACCGATTTTCAGTATTCGACACAACTCTGATCAACATACTGGGTTAGTAAAAAGTGCGCAGCTTTTAAATATCTTTTAAACTGCTAAAGCTACAATTACCCAATTTGTTAGGTGGTTAGAACATGTGGATTAAATCTTAGACTGTAAATATAGATACAGACCCGGCCAGTCATTCATAAATCATTCTAAACGTTGTAGCATACATTGTTTGGCTATTACGATATAAGAGCAAAAGAGATAGAGGTAATGGTGGGGATGAACAAGTTAGAATAGGTGTATTGGTAAAACTCTCCGCTGCTACTCCCATACGACCAGGAACAAACCCGAGTTGCCAGATTTATACCTACGAATTCTCTCTCAAAATTGGGCTGTCGCGATATTTTGATACGTTCGTCGCACACTATATTTGTAATTTTGCCGTGATATTTATAAGATTACGCTAATTATCACCAGGTGCCCGATCGTAGATGGGAAGACGCGATTTTCTTTCAATTTGGCGGTAAAGGAGAACTACATAGATAAACAATTTTAACGTTTTTTTATAGGTGATAAGATTAAATTTGCTTTTTAATTTAAAGTGTTTATTTGTGATTATTGCAAAGAATTATTAGTTATTATACTTTGGGATATTTTGTAATTTCATTTTCATTGTCCTGTGTTTACTTTCGCCGTAAAAATTAAATATGGAATGGAGGTGCATAGACAATAATAATTTACTGTGCAACTTATGTGAAAAATATTTGTATTGGTTTATTTTATTTAAATAATGATATATAGTTATAAATTATATAGTTTAAATTTTGTATAATTAAAGAGAGTCCAAAATTATTGGTCCCCACAAAGTTTTCCATAAAATTTTCATTCCGAATAATTACGTTTGGCAACGTGGCTCATTCTGTTACTATGTTGCCGGCATCTGTACCGTTTACATGTCCAGTGTGCTGTTGCCAAATATTTAATGAGGTAAAACATTTGAACGGAATGTGATGTATTGTGTACTGAAGATTTGAATGTAAATAAACGCGTCTGTATCTCTTTGTTCGTCTAAGGATTAAATAGTAATATCGGCACTGTTGCCAGATTTCCAAGTTTTGTGCTACACGTATTATTTTCAGGTTTTAAATGGAATGCCCCATTTATTTTTATTGCATTATATTGGACGGATCAAATTTGGTAAATTCCTAAATCTTCAAAATTTTGTCTTTATTAGTTGTTGAGATATAATACACTACACTTTCAGCAAAAAGTAATTTAGGGCCTAAATATCTTTAAAACCGCTAAAGGTCTGTTTACAAAATTTTGTAATCTTACTAAAGCTGGCACGCTTGTTTTATTGCAATTAAAATAAATAGCGCATTCCGTTTAAAATACCAAAAATATTACATGTAGCACTAAATCTGGCAACAATGACAGTATCACTGTTTAATTCTACTTGCCCAGAAACCCTCAAATGCCAAACTTTGTAAAAGCAGCTTAAATGGTTTTGGAGATATTTGAGCGCATTTGAACTTGTTTCCTAAAATTTGGTGTTGTCATATCTTAGCAGCTAGTAAAAATAGAATTTTTAAAATTTGTGGACCTAATAAATTTAGCCTGCGCAATTTATTGCAATAAAAATATTTAGGATATTTCATTAAAAAAAAACAAGAAGATATGTGTAGCACAAAACAGGAAAATTTGGCAACGGTGCAGACATTACTATTTAATTCTTCATGCCAGATACCTTTCAGATACCAAATTTCCTAAATATAGCTTTACGGTTTTAAAGATATTTATGAGTTGCAGTACTTTTTACTAACCCAGTATGCCAAATTTTACATACAGTGGCGAACAAAAGTATGGAAACATTTAATAAAGATTTAATATTGTATATATTAATATCATTTTTTAAACAAAATACCATTTTTAAGTTAAGGGATGAGACCTAAAAGATCATATATTAAAAACATAAGAATACACTTAAAAACATTTGAAAAATAAATTTTTATTCAAAAAACGGAAACAAAAGTATGGAAACATTTCTAAACTATAAACAAAAAATATTTGAATCAATAATTCAATGCTTTTTTTTAATATTTAGTTGGCCACCCCTTGGCTTTAATGACTGCTTGGCATCTTCTCCCCATTGAGTCTATTAGCTTTGCACAATAGCTGACTGAAATTTTATTCCACTCTTCCTGCAGAACTACCCATAAATCTTCTCGGTTTCTAATATTCCTTTTTCTAATTTGGATTTCTAAGTGCCTCCAAAGATTCTCGATTGGATTCAAGTCGGGCGACTGAGAAGGCCAATCCAAAACCCGAATTTTTTCCTTTGAAAGCCAATTCTTAACTAGTCGGAATGTATGCTTAGGATCATTATCTTGTTGGAAAATCCATGACAAAGGCAGATCCTCTTCGTATGGCAGCAAGTTACTCTCCAATATCTCAACATACTTTTGTGCATCCATACGCCCATCAATCCTGACTAACGGACCAGTACCAGATCGCCTAAAACACCCCCACACCATTAGATTCCCTCCACCATGTTTGACAGTTGGAATCAAATACTTTGGGTTGAATCTTTGACCAGGAGGCCTCCTTACATATCCTGTAGAATCACTCCCAAATAAATTAAACTTGCTTTCGTCACTGAAAAGTACTGAAGCCCATTGATTTTGTGTCCAGTCTTTGTGATCTCTAGCAAACTTTAATCTTGCCACTCTGTGGCGCCTTGTTAACAACGGCTTTTTAACAGCGCGTCTACCATGAAGATTCTCCATTATTAGACGTCGTCTAACAGTCATGTCAGAAACGTTTACATCTGGGTATTCCTCCTTTAGTTCCTTATTAATATCGACGGCAGTTTTTTTTGGGTCACTTCTGGCTTTTCTTACAATTACTTGGTCCATTCTTAAGGAAGTTTTTCGTGGCCTTCCACTTTTAAATGCGGGGTCTACAGTTCCCCTTTTTAAATAACGCTTAATAATCTTACTCACAGTACCCCTTCTAATGTCAAGCCGCTTCGAAATATCAATTTGCTTCACACCTTTTTGATACAGTGCAACTATTTTCTGTTTAAAGTTATAGTCATAATACTTGCACTTTGGCATTTTATTTAGAAATACTACTATCACACTAAGTTATAAGGCAGAGCAATAACTACAATAATTTTTAATCAAAATATATAAAATGTTTCCATACTTTTGTAAACAACAAAATAGCAAAACATCAAAAAAATCGGCAAAAACGAGATAAAAATTGTTTATATTTTATCAGTAAAATTCTTGAGGTTTAACAAACATACACAGAATACAGTGTTGGCCATAAATTAGTTACTCGTTAGAAATAGTAAAAAATAAAATGTTTCCATACTTTTGTTTGCCACTGTAGCTATAAAAGTATGGCAAAATTATTTTGTGAAGACTTAATACCTACCTGTAGGATGAAACTGAAGATCTTGAGGATGAAGAACTATTTGAACTTCGTGAACTTGAAGATGAATCTGAGCATTTCCTACTTCTATAAAACATAAAATTAGATCACTAATACATAAAAATATATCAGCTGAACTAACCTTCTAGAAGAATAGGAACGTTTGCTTTTGTAAGAAGAACATGAACTACTGGAAGATACCCTTCTTATTCTTCCCCTTTTAGTTTGATCCATTAATGAAATATTTGTTTGGGTTTCCACATCTCTAGTTTCACATTTTACCCTATCTTTTTCCAAAAACAAAACTTGTTTGTTTTCCCCATGTTCATATTCCGGTGCTCGAGGTTCTGTTTTGGTTTTATTAGTTTTGTCACTTTTATCAATCACTTTGGGAATATTTTCAATGACGGCCGCAATAAGTGAATTTTCATTAATTTTGTCACTTACTTTTTCTAGTAAAGGCTTTATTTCTTCGAGTTTTTCAACTGGTGACAATGGATCTTCATTTTTAGCAATTTTAAAATCAGTATTAACACCAAAACTAACTAGTACCTTTCTTTCCAAGTTTGGTGGTATCTTAGGAGGCTCAACTTGGCTAGGCAATTCAACTTTAGGTTGTATCTCAGTTTTTATTGGCAAATCTTCTTTAAGTTGAGCCCCACCTTTTGATAAAGCCTCCGTTTTTACGTTGGATTCAATTTTAATTGGAATTTCTGTTTTAACAGCTGGTGATGCAGGTTGGGAAGACGTAGTAGAAGAAATTGGACTTAGAGGAATTAGGATGGGCAAAGGTGAAGACCCAATTTCGGGTTTCTTTTCTGACTTGGGAGCTGCATTTAATACTTCTTCGGCCATTTTTCGTAATTTTTCTTGGTGTTTAAGCATTTTCTGATGCTCATCTTCTGGCAGCGGTGAACTACAGGTACTAGTATTGGGAGAACAATTTTGTGAGTTACTATTTGGGGTAAGAAAACCGTTTCTACGTTTTTTGTACTCTTCTAAATTAAGCTTTTTCTTCTGGGGTTCTACATGGCGAATAGTATTAGCCTCTAAAAAATAAATATAAAAAAAAATGTTACACATTTAAATAAAAAGGCCTCTGAATGATTTAAACATTTTAGTAGTAATTTTTAAAAGGCGGAAAACAATAGTAATTTTATAACTGTGTTATTTTTTTTTTTTTAATCATAGACTATACATTTCTTAACTAACAGTGTGCAACAAATGAAAAACTTTTTATTTGCACTTTGACAGAAAATTTTATTCTTCATAAAAGTTGGTGCATAGTCTCAAACTCTATAAGCTGTAGTTAGATTTGTTAAAAGTTCTATGGTAGGTCAAAAAGATTAAAAACTGCTTAAGAGTAAAGTAGCCTTATTTCTAAAAATAAAAAGAAATGTTAAATAGAAAAGTTATTTAAAATTAAAAATTATGCCTAAATACCAAGTCATGGCTTCCAATTCAAGTTTTTATTTATTATTATTTTTTTTAATTTTAAGTTATCTGTCCTACACTTCCATAACAATTTGAAACAAAAATTTTACAAGTTAAATAAGAAATTTTTAGACGCATTTTATTATTTATAGTATATTTGCCTTAATGCAAAGCATATTTGTATAATTTTAGGGCCCTATTAAATATGTTTGCAACAAACTTGAAGTTAGTGAAGTTAGTGGTCAGCTTAAAAATATAAATGCAGTTTGATTTTACAAATTCGCTCTGATTTGACTAATTTTATTTAAAAGTTAGTTGGTTGGAACTGCTTTAAAGAAATGTTAAATCAAAATAATAATAAAAATCGGTATCATACAGTAGTTATTTTAAAAATAACGTCCGTGGTGGCACTACCGCGTTGTCTAAAAGGTGCTGTGAAATGCAACTGCATGTTTCAGTGCTTGGATAACGTTGACGGAACACGACAATAATGGGTTAAACATCCAGTAACCCGGCACTCACGGTACACTGGTATTTAGGCATAAGCCTTTGTGAGATGTCATAAAGATAAAAAAAATACAGGGTTAATTCAAAATTTTATTTAGAGGCCATGACTTGGTATTTAGGCATACCTTTTAATTCTAAATAACTTTTTATTTAACATTTCGTTGTATTTTTAAAACTAAAGGTACTTTTACTTTTAAGCAGTTTTTGCTTTTTTTGACCTACTCTGTATATCATTTAACTTTTAATAAAACCAACTACTTCTAATACAGTTTTGGACCATGCACCAACTTTTATGAAGAATAAAATTTTCTGACAAATTGCAAAAAATGACAAGTTGCATACAAAGTCGATTGATGAGATAAGGTCACGACATTCGCCATATTGGCTAGCGCGGCTGTCGTCGTCAAGTCGGGCCATTTTCGGCCATGTTTGATTTTAGGCAGATCAGTGGCGTAGAATTAAGGAGAAAACAAAAAAGAACTGTATGTTGTAAATAAAATTTATTGAATTATGTTAATAGGCATAACCTAAAACAAAAAAAAATAAATGTGGTTTAAATATTGAAAATTATAAAAGCGACGACAGGACGATGAGGTACCTGGTAGAGCAAAACATTTTCCATGGTTCCGTAAGTCAAAAACCATTTTAAAAACTTTGTATACAAGTTGTCCGCTAATGAATGGTACACAGATTCCTTATGCCAAAATATTAAGATTTAACCAAACATACCTAATATCCAAAAGTTTATAATAAGGAAGATACGGGGGTGTCATAGTAAAAGAAAAAATAAATTTATTTCGATAATTATTCCCTTCTTTTTAAATATCTTAATAAAACGGTATCTCGGGGTTTTTAAACATTAGCTTTTCAGATCGAATAATAATTTTTGTGTGTAGACTAGAGGGCGAGGGGTACACTATTTAAAATTCTCTAAAACTACCCAATTTTTTGTTACTACTCTGTATGTATGTAAACTAGTAAGCTTCTCTATGCTTTCTGCACAAAAAAGGTATACTTAGTAAGAATCGGTCTTGACAACCGTTTTTAGGGTATTCACGTTTTAGTTGTTCAGTGCACCAGAAAGTAAGTACCTTCAATAACATCGTATTAGCTATAATTACAACTGCTCAGATATAAATAGCTGATAGCTAAAAACTCCTGGATACCGAGTTTTATTAAAATGTTTAAAACATATCAGAAATTATCGAAATGCATGAATAAAAAATATTTATATCCCTTTGACACCCCGTATCTTCCTTATCATTAACTTTTGAATATAGGTATGTTTGTTTAAATCCTAAATGGGTATTTTCGCATAAGAAATCTGGTTTTTCTGTGTACCATTAATTAGTGGACACTCATCACTATCATATGTATATAAAAACACGAATAACTGAAAACTATTCGACTAAACACTATCAAAATCTCTAAAATAAAACGAGTCCGTGAAGTGAAGTCTCTAAACTAACCAAAAACATTAACAACTGGATATCCTTGCAAAATATACAACCAAAATGAAAATGGAAAATTTCCACAGTTTTTACCAAACAAAGCTTCGACAACGCACGACTCTGTCATCATTCTCACACCCTCACGTCCCTGACAAAAGCTATCACCGGTCTTGCTTATGTCTAAACCCCTTCTCATAAAGAAACTTTGGTTGCATACTTAAGGTACGCGCACATACGTCGGCATCGGACGGACGGTACGGATCGGAAAAAACAGTTTTTGTGAAATTAAATGACACACACGCACATGCGAATCATGGGTAAACCATGGGTAAATATTAAAAGTTAGCGCCTGTTCAACCATGTTATAAAATCACTGGGGTAAAACCCTCCGGTAGGAATCGGCTTAAATTCCTGTCAAATAACGCACATTCTGAACTGTATCGCACATAAGAAACGGTAATGGCCGGATTTTAATTCCATTTGCAATATTCTCAAAGGATTTTTCAAATCCGGCACGCCCGCACATAGGTGCACTGCTTCATTTAATTTCATTCATTCAAAACCATTCTTTCCAATCCGTACCGTCCGTCCGATGCCGACGTATGTGCGCGTACCTTTAATAATGGACCACACCGTATAGTTGTTAACTCTTACCTTAAGTAATGACACCATAAGTGTTCCATCGGCATTTTTCACTGTTGGCTGACGGCTTATAATTGTCCGATCGTCTTCTTCAGAAGATACAAATCCAGAATCTTTTTTAGCAATTTGATTAAGGCTACTACCTGTACTACAATAATTATGATCTAAGTGTACTGTATCTGTATTATTGGACTGACTGGGTTTGTTAAGTTCTTGAACTCTACTTCGTTTTCTATTATTGGGTATGGCTTGTATCACAGTTATAGGCTTACGTTTACCAGATTCTTTTATCCTATTAATAAGCTCTTGTGGTAAGGAATCTATAATATGTCTATTATTTGCAAAACTAGGTGTCTTGGAAGAGTGTAGTTGTTTCTTGAGGTTTGACAATTGGTTCAACGCACATTTTTTTATTGTTCAAAATGACTTGTTCTTGGCAAATTTTTGGAAGATCTACGGCTGTTACATTAGACTGATCTTTTACATCTAAAAAATTCAAATTACATGTACCTGCATCTTTAATTAGCTTTATTAAATTCAGGTTTAAAGGAGTGCAATGCAGCCCCTTGTACCAATAATTAATCTTCAAACATAGTTAAAAATAAATTAATAGCAATAGTAAACTTTTGTCTCCCCGGGGCGCAGTGGACAAAGCTTTAATCTTCGAAGTCAGAATTCGCCGGTTCGATTCCCCAGCGGGGAAGACATATTTAGGTAGTAGTTATTAAAAAATCAGGACCGTGGTGGCACTACCGCGTTGTCTAAAAGGTGCTGTGAAATGCATAACTGCATGTAACAGTGTGATTAAATAATATTTATATAAGGGATATTTTTCTAATTCTTCTGTCTTGTCTAACAGCTGACGTCATTATAATGTGAATCGAAAAATAAAAGCGCTTACCGCCAATGACAAATAACATAAAAAAAAATAATAATATAACCTAAAAAATGGCAAGTCCAAATTTAAAACAAAAATGCGATCTTTAATGGCAGGTAAATAATCCTTCACATGGTTTCCCGCACATACTATTGTTATTGTTATTAGAATACACTTAGTCAATTTTGTTTGACTTTTAACCTCAAATTCGGCTATATTTCCCCCTCCTTGTCTTTTCATCCTGTTAGACAGTGGTTAGACATCTCCCGACGCCGCCAACAACCGCTGTGAGCTGCTGTAAAGCCTAGTTCATAAGCTTGCGAAACGCGATTTGCGAATTGCGAATCGTGTTCTGATTGGTCAATTTGTAACGAAACATTCGAAAGACGTTACAAACTGACCAATCAGAACAAGTTTCGCGATTCGCAAATCGCATTTCGCAAGCTTATGAAATAAGCTTAAAGCCTAGTTCATAAGCTTGCGAAACGCGATTTGCGAATTGCGAATCGTATTCTGATTGGTCAATTTGTAACGAAACATTCGAAAGTCGTTACAAATTGACCAATTAAATCAAGTTTCGCGATTCGCAAATCGCATTTCGCAAGCTTATGAACTAAGCTTAAAGCCTAGTTCATAAGCTTGCGAAACGCGATTTGCGAATTGCGAATCGTATTCTGATTGGTCAATTTGTAACGAAACATTCGAAAGTCGTTACAAATTGACCAATCAGAACAAGTTTCGCGATTCGCAAATCGCATTTCGCAAGCTTATGAACTAAGCTTAAGACTGACGTCCTTGATTTGTCAAAAAATGAAAGTGCCTACAGCTGCTGTAAGCAGCTAACAAAGAAAATATCCCTATAATTTAACACCCACATTGTCCTACAAATTGCGAAGTACGTCATCCTGGTTTTTGATATTTATCAAATCAACATATTTAATCTCTCTTACCCCTGTATGCTACCACCAACGAAAATTGTTGTAAGGAAAAAAGTTCGGGGTCTCGTCAAATAAAGTTATTTACGAAAAATTAACTTGTTAGTACTGACTTGAAAAAATGGTCCTGGGATCCCTAATTACAATGTTTCTATGGTTGTACAATTTATTAAATAAGACTCCATTTTAATTTTTATTCATTACCAATTTTTTATAAACAATAGGGTGGTCTTTAATTTTTTTTTTTTTGCGGCGCCCCTTAAGTTAACTTTTGGTTTACTTATGATTATATCTAGATCTATAGGCTTAAGCTGTTTTAAATTGAAAAAAAATCAGTAAAAAAAAAAATTATTACTACCCCAATGATTATACCCAAAATTAACTTAGTTCTTCTAGAGGCACATGTTGTTTTGAATTGAAAAAAAAGTCCAGTGTTTTTTTTTTTTATTAAAAGGACGCTTTTTAAGGGACGCTGTAAAAAAATAATTTGAATGACCTAATAAGGAATAAGTTTTTTTGCAAAAGAATGGACAATTTCTTAGTTTGCCATTTTACCATACACATTGTATTTTAAAACACTAGCAAGTAGCGATTAAACAAAAAATAAAAGCAAGCATCAAAAAGCAGAAGTGAATAATAAAATTTAATTTTAGCATGTAAACAGAATAATAACAAAGGAAACAAATCCGTTGATTTTTAATGTTTAAGTCGCTACAAATAAAAATACAACATTAAAGAGCTACGCTTAGAAAAAAAACCTTTAGGAAAACCTAAGAAAAATATTCTGCATGTACCAAATGAAAAGACCATCCAATAATTTAATATTAATACTAAATTGAAAAATATTTTTGTAAAAACATATATGTAGGGTAGGGCAGGGCTAGTTGAGCATAGAGGTAAGTTGGGCAATCAAAATATCTCAAAAACTATGGACCGCACGCGAAAGCATCAAATAGCATAAAGAAGGGGTTGCGCGAGGGGAACTCATTGTGCGACCACTATTGGTGACGCGGCGATCGAGAAAAGTATCCGTGCGCATTGTTTATTTTGTGATTAAAAAGTAAAATAATTGCAAGCCGGAAAATTTTATCTGTGGTAGTTAAATGTATTCCGTTCTCAATCAGGTAGGTGTTAATCTTAAGTAAATTTATTGCAGTTTAATTATGTATAAAGATTTTGGATATAATTCTAACCGGTTTTCTAATAAATTTACGTTTCCTTTAAAATTTCAGGTTGGGGTTAGTTGAGCTACAGTTGCCCAACTAACCACAAGGTTTGAAGTATGAAATGTTTTTTTTTATTATTTTTTAGGATACGGACTTATAACAGTAAGACTACTAGAGTCTCCTCAGGATTTAAAAGAGGCTGCAACCCGAACTTTGTACAAGCAACAAAGAAAACGACCTGACCTATCTAACTTATAAATTTTCTCTGGAAATAATTTGACCATACCCAAGAAAAGGAGCCACATCAAATGGAAGATAGAGAAAAGCTGCAATTTTAACAGATACAGAAGGCATTACAAGAGATGCAAAATAAAACTGCCTAAAAAGTTTAAAAAACGAAGATGAATTGATAGGTATTAAATTCAATAGTTAAAGCTAGGCATGTTGCTGTTTTATTAATGAGATTTGTTGTTTTGTCACTATAAGATTATAAATATAAAAAGCAAATTGTCAAAATGTATTTTTATTGTAAACATATCTAACATTCAAGCCATGATTTGACTATACTTTCTAAGTGCTCCACTAGCCCCATACCCTTGCTCAACTTACCCCATCTATGGAGTACGTTGGGCGTACATGACTATCTACATTAAAATAGATGTAGCCCCTAAATTTGACTTACTAGAAAGAAATTACTATGGACACTTTTAATGAGGGATAAATTGCTAATCCATCAGTATACATTATAAGCCATTAAGACTTATTTTTGAGGAGCTACAACCGATCAAGTGAAAAATTGCTCAACTAGCCCCGCCCTACCCTACTTATAAATAAGTTCATGTGAGCATAATTTATATTCTGTATCAAAGTTCCTTTATTGAAATAATGTTGTGCTTACCTAAATTATTTTTTTCCTTAGTAAGTTCTTTAGTAAGTTTCAGAGGCTTTTCCTGCTTGATTTTGACATTATGAATTGTTTTATCTTGTTTCTTGTTGTTTGGTTCAATGCTGACCATACTTTTGGAATCTATTATTTCCCTTTCAGTTTTCACTTCAACTTTAACTTTTAAACTTATGTTTTGTTGTTGAGTATTGCTAATTAAATTTACATTTTGTTCCTGATTTTTAACTTCATTAGCTTCGAACTGCTCTAAAAGATCAGTAAGATTTCCCGCCTCTAATACTGGTGCACTCTCTTCTTCCGATACTGTTTCGATATCTACATCATCTTCATCTTCGGAAAAGTATTTTTTCTTATCTTTCTGATCTATAATGTATTTCTGTGCTTTAAGATCAATTTTTTTACTCCAGCTTTTATGCTTCTTTTTGAAGTATCAGATTTTATATGAGGTTTGACATCAACTTGTGGGATAAGTGGTTTTACATCAACTTCTGGAATTTTTATTTCACTAGGTTCTTTTTTACTTTAATAGGTTCAGAAACTTGCATGCTTTGTTTGGATTGCTTATTCTCTTCAAAAATATATTCGGCTATATCAAAATTTGTGATATCACTACCATTAAAGCTTGTGTTTAAAATATCTGATGATTCTGATACTCTCATTTTACGACTATTGCTTTCAGTTAAATGAATATCTGAGTACTCAGATATTCTATTGTCATAAACAGCTTCTGGTTTAATATGTTTAATATTTGGTGTACCAATTTTTGGAGGATTTAAACTATTAGCTATTTCAGGAAGCTCTAAGATTTCTTGTAAACATATGCTGGTTGAATGATGGTCAACGGCTATTTCCTCATCATGGGGTAAAAATTCATCATCAATTGGTAAATGTTCAACTCGTGACTAAAAATCAACATTTTACATTTTAGTCTACAGAATGTTTCCAAACATGGGCGAAAAATTTAAGGAGGTAATTCCTTGGTCAAAATAAATGGTAGTTTGCTGTATAAACATTGTGTCAAAATTCAACCATTAGGGAGGTATAACGGTACAAAGATAGTGGAAAAAATAAGTATTTTTTTATCTAAAATTGATATGTTAATATACATACAGTAGTGGAAAAAAGTATGGAAACTTTTTAAGATTACGATTATTTTTTGTTTTTGCAATATTATTTCCGCATACACATAATTAGAATATAAATTGACGTAGTATTATTTATTTTTTTTAGAAAATTGTTTTTGTTAGGATTCTTGTTTTTAAATAATCAGAAATTTTCAAAAAACAGTTGGAAAAAAGTATGGAAACTTTTATTATTTCATAAAAAAAAATGTTACAAACATATGATTTACTACTTTTTAGTATTTTGTAGAATACCCTTTAGCATCTAAGACTGCCTGGCACCTTTTAGGCATAGAGTCAACCAATTTTTGAAGTATCTCTACAGGAATTTGGGACCACTCTGATTTAATAATATTAAACAGTTGTTGTTGATTTTTGATATTAGAATGAATTCGAATACGGCGATCTAAGACGTCCCAAAGATGTTCAATAGGATTTAAGTCTGGGGATTGAGATGGCCATTCAAGTACAGTTATGTTTTTCTCACCAAACCAATCTTTTACTAACTTAGATGAATGTTTTGGGTCATTGTCCTGTTGAAAAATCCATCGCAATGGCATATCTTCTTCTGCAAATGGTAACATTGTATTTTCCAATATCTCTTTGTATTGAAATCGGTCCATTTTACCCTGCACTTGAATGATTGGTCCTGTCCCAGATCGAGAAAAACATCCTCAGACCATTATGTTCCCTCCTCCATGCTTCACAGTAGGAATTTGGTACTTTGCTTTGAATCTTGCGCCAGCCGGTCTTCTTATATATCGTCTGCCATCAGATCCAAATAGTGAAAATTTACTTTCGTCACTCCACAGAACGGTATTCCATTTTTCTTGAGACCAATTAATGTGAGCTCTAGCAAATTCCATTCGAGCCTATTTTTTTTTGGACAAAAGCGGCTTTTTAACAGCGACTCTTCCATAAAGCCCTCCATCAAGTAGACGGTTTCTTACGGTTCTACTTGTCACGTTAACACCAAATTGCTCAGAGATTTCAGTGGTAATTTGACTGGAAGTTTTTCTGGGATCAAGTTTTGAGATCCTTAAAATAGTTTTATCAATTCGGGAAGTAGTTTTACGAGGTCTTCCCGACTTCAGGCACAGTTCTTACATCACCACGACTTTCATATTTTTGTATTATTTTCGTTACCGCACTTTTAGTAATATTTAGAGATTTTGCAATTTTTGATTTTTTCTTCCCATTTTAAATAAGTCAACAATTTTTTGTTTAATGTCATTTGAAAAATAACGGTGCCTTGGCATGATAAATTTAATAAATTAATACCGTACACGATATTTGCTCTGTAGAACTAAGACTAAATTTTTTAGAACCTAAAATATGAATAGTTTCCATACTTATTTCCAACTACAAATTCCTTATCACAAAAAAAACATAAAACAAAATTTCTTCTTGAATTCCTAAACACGATAATATGTACTTCAGTGGCATTCCTACATTTTAACAAACATTAAAAGGTTCCTGACAAATTTATTATTTAATTATACCAACGATTTATTCATATCATTGATTATACGAACAATCTTAAAAGTTTCCATACAGTTTTTCCACTACTGTATGTTCTACCTGCAATTTGTCTATACCTACGTTAATGCAACATATTTCAATAATGCGTGGACATACAACTCTATGATTATAGGATATGATTATTTGTTCAATTTAGCATTATTTTTAATAAAAATAGGACACATGGTAAAAAAATTAAAGATTGGTTTTTGTCCACAGATTGCTGCACTGTGGAGCGCCTAATGTGAACAGTCCTTTTCGAGGCCCTATTTAAACTGCATGGAAGAATATTTAACTTGACAGTAAGCTGAGCAAGACCTGAGCTTTAGTGTGCAGTGATTCTAAACACACAATATATTTTTTTATTTTTAAGATAAAAAATAAAGATATTTTTTTAAAATTGTTTTCTAATGGTTGACTTTTGACCCCATGGTTATAAAGTAAACTACCCTTTATTTTCAAAAGGATATCAGCTCCTAAAATTATTTAAAATTGTTTTAAAAACACATTGTTGTAGAAAGAACAAAAAAAAAAAAAATGAAATAAAAATTCACAATAAAATTGTTTCCTATTCCCTATGCACAACTGCTAAATACTATAAATAATATTATTTTTTATCCTACTTTTATTTTCGGTAATTTTCTAGAAACCTGCGGCAACTCCGATTTTAACGAAATTTGGTATACGGGTTTTTTGGGGCGCTGATCACGAATCTGAAGAAACGTTTCGTTTTCGAGATATTCACCATCAAAGTTCAAATTTAAACTAAGCTTATTTTCACTATATTCCCCCTTCTTTTGCACACAACTCTTGATTTAAAGCTAAAGTGTCACAAAATATTTGATTTTCACCTTTTAAAACCCCGTTTTCCTACGTTTTTTACATTATTTTTGTGTTAAGAGGATGCCGTAAGACGTAAAATTAGCTAAAACGCGATTCGCTGCCGTTTTTTAAATATTTGTTTTTGAGAAAAAGTTGTACATAGAAACGTTTCTTAAAATGATCCAAAGATTATCGGAAAGTTAATTGATTTTTGGTAATGGTAATAATTAACACATTACATTTCCCAAAATTAAAAAACCGTAAAAATATCCAACTTTCCGATAATCTTTGAATAATTTTAAGAAACTTTTCAATATACAACTTTTCTCTCAAACAAATATTTCAAAAACGGCAGCGTATCGCGTTTTAGCTCATTTAACGTGCTACGGCATCCCCTTAAATTGCGTGGCTTTTCTTTGATAATGCAGAAACCATACATACACATAGGGCTTCATGACACACTGGGATTGAAATGATTCAAACTATAGCTATGCAATTTAATGTAAAAATAATAATGTAAAATACGTAAAAACCGGGGTTTTAAAAGGTGAAAATCAAATATTGTGTGCCATGTTAACTTTAAATCAAGAATTGTGTGCAAAAAGAAGGGGTATATTGTAAAAATAAGATTAGTTTAAATTTCAAATCTGATGATGAATATCTCAAAAACAAAACGTTTCTGCGAAAAAATTCTTTCAGATTCGTGATCAGCGCCCTAGAAAATTACCTTAATTTCAAGTCCACCTAATTATATTAAAATTGAATAGTTTGACTTAATAGTACTTACATTTAATATTGGTTGCCAGATTGGTTTCCAAGTTTGTATTTCAAGCATTTTGTGTAAATCGTCTTTTTGATTGTGAAGAACTGCATATGGTCTCTTGAATCTGACATTCATTTGCTTCAGGAATTAAATCCATATCAGAATTTGCCCTGAAAACAATACCAAATTGTTTAAATTATTTTTTATTTAAATATTGCCATTAATACCATATTAAATAGATCATTGTAAGTATTTTATAAACATGCCTCATTGGATTTATGTATCTACAGGCTATCAGGAAAGGTAATATATATATATATATATATATATATATATATATATATATATATATATATATATATATATATATATATATATATATATATATATATATATATATATATATATATATATATTATTAGGTTTAAACTCTTTACAAGATTTTATCAACCATCTCAAAGTTAATACATAGCGAGTTCGAAGTTAAATATTTTGTGGTACTGATAAGAAATTTTTAAATATAAAAAAAAATTAAAATGCAGATGGCCACATATTTAGAAACGGCTATAAATAAACTATGCAGTATCTCTCAAACCTCAGTGGTGACAAGAGTTTTTTTGTTATCAAGGCCGCAAACTTTCGTTTTATTATTTAAAATGGGTAGAAACAAAAATTGTGATCCTACTACACGTAAAATAATTTTTGGACTAAGGCAGAGAGGTTGGAGTTACAGTAAAATAGCTGATCATCTAGACTGTTCAAAAAAAAAGTTTTCTACGCACTAAAACATATAAAAGATTATGACACACAGGAAAATATTCCGCGAAAGAAAAGAGCTCGAAAAACAAGCAAGAAAACGGATGAACTGATCATTAGGATGGTTAAGAAGGAACCATTTCTCACTTCTCAACAAATAAAAGAACTTCCATCAGACGTAAGAATATCTACACGCACTATTAGACGACGCCTTAATGAGGCTGAGTTGTTTGGTCAGTATCCAGGAAAAAACCACTTTTAACAAAGAAAAATCGACGGGCAAGGTTAAAATTTGCTAGGGATCATATTGGTTGGACCATTAATGACTGGAAAAAGGTACTTTGGTCCGACGAAACTAAAATAAATAGGATTGGCAGTGATGGACGGATATTTGTCAGAAGGCCAAGAAACTTAGAAAACGATCCTAGATATACAACAAGCACGGTAAAACATGGTGGAGGAAATATAAAGCTGTGGGGATGCTTTTCCTGGCGAGGTGTTGGTCCCTTAATCAAAATTGATGGCATCCTTGACCAAGATAAATATAAATCAATTTTAGAAGACATCATGCTTCCTTTTGCTGATGATAATTTGCCTGTGACTTGGGTCTTTCAACAAGAGAACGACCCAAAGCACACAGCTAAGTCAGTAAAAAATGGTTTCAGGATAATCTTGTAGATGTGATTGAGTGGCCTTCATCTAGCCCTGATCTAAATCCTATAGAAAACCTTTGGGGTGATCTAAAAGGCTACCAAAAAACAAAAAAATTCAAAATTTAAAAGATCTTGAGGAAGAAGCACAGACTGCGTGGAAATCAATTACTTTGGAACTATGCCAACATCTAATAGAGTCCATGCCTAGGAGATGCAGGGCTGTGATCGCTAGCAAAGGGTTTGCTACCAAGTACTAGGTTCCTGGATTAATTTAAGACGAAGAGTGCTTTTATTTTTGTTTTATTAATTAATAAAATAAAATTTATTTTTTCGTTTCTAATTAGGTGTCCATTTCCACATTACAAATAAAAATTATACCTTTTTTAAAAACACAATGTTAACAAGAATTTTATTATTTTTGTTTATACGTTTCTAATTAGTTGGCCACCACTGTATATATATATATATATATATATATATATATATATATATATATATATATATATATATATATATATATATATATATATATATATATATATATATATATATATATATATATATATATATATATATATATATATATATATATATATATATATATATATATATATATATTTATATATATACAAGTAAATAATAGGGTTGATCTACATATACAGTACAAATGATTTTTATTTAGATTATACAGGATGTCCAGAAAGGTGAGGTCATAAATGATGGGAGTGATAGAGTAAGCCAAAATAATGTTAATACACACCCCGCCAAAATTATCGATTTTTCTCTGCAAGTTTCAATACAAAAATGCTTTAATTGAAATGGCCATATCTTTTTAATAATTAGGTTATTATGAAAATTAAAAGAAAGAAATTGTTAAAGAAAGGTAAAGCTATAACTCTGGCGTAACCGTTGTTATTTACTGTTAACAATACATTCTACAGGGTGACTAAAATTAGGTTCATTATGAAGCTTTGTTTAGAGTTTGTAACCTTCTTTGTAAAGTAAGTAAATGTTTTTATTAATTTATTTCTTTTAAAGTAATCTTAACTTTTATTATATTATGCAAGGACAAAATAGTTTTTAATTTTTATAAATGTTTATTAAACCTTTTTTATTTTGGAGAAAAGCCAAACAATATTTTTATTTAAATTAGTTTAAGTTTTATTATTTTGTAAATTTGTAGATACCATAGTGGGTATTTCTGTACCTGCTGTATCCCCTGACCAGAAATAAATAAATAAATAAATAAATAAATAAAGTTAATTATTAAAAGAGATGCTACCATTTAAATTAAAGTATTATTTATTAAAGCTTATTAAAAAAATCAAGCATAAGCAATAATTTTTGTTGGGGGTGTATGCTCGTTTGGTTCAGTAGAGTTTTTTAAAATTAAAAGTTAATATTTTTAAATTAACAAAGTTAATTTTTGTATAATTCAGGTTTTACATCAAAAATCCAATAAAAACGTTAAAGTTATTTACGAAAAATCGATTTCTAGCTGCCCCCTTTAGGGGATCATATCTCCGCAGGGGGGCTTAAACGGAAAAATTTTATAGGAACTTGTCGTGTTATTTTCATCTGTTCCATACGTGTGCGAGAGATTTCCCACATTTTCCCGGACACCCTGTATAAAAAAAATATGTAATGAAACTTGAATAGAAAGAAGTTAGTGATTTTACCCTTTTTATGGCAAATTAAGGCAACTAATAAATTTCTTTATTTTAGTATTGTATTTTAAATTTTAGAGAATTTACTTAAAGGTCGTTTCTTAGAACTAAAAAAGATAAGATTTTTAAACACTTCAATTTAAATGTATGTTCTTGAATCTTGTGACTTGCTAATACTAATACTAAAATTAAATTTTGATTAATAAATCCGGCCTTAGATGTAATGTAGCGCGACTAATATGAATAGTTTTATTTAATTTATTGGCATACTTATATTCTTTTAATACACCAAATGAAAAACTTTGTGATCAATATTTTTGTCAGGTAGTTTGTCCCAATATTCATTGCCAATATTTGGGTTTTATTTTTTAGGTAGGAAAGTTATTAAGTAAGGGTTGTTAAAATGCCACAGAGTCTGATAATTCCAGGTAGGGATTAAACTTACTTAAATATTTTACCTACACTGATATTCATTTGGTAATGTTTTAGTATTATATTATTAGGTAATTATTAGAACAATAGATTAGAGGTATTTATATAGGTAATTATTAGAGAAGGTTTAAATGAACATTCCATTGAAATGTTTATAATTTATTTAGTTTTTTGTTTCCCATTTTGGTTGTCCCTTATGAGAAACTAGGAAACCATAAGAGATATTAAAAATCTGATACCCCATCCTCGAGCTCTTTTTTGGAGAAAACATTTATAATAAAAACAGATCATCGCTATCGCGAAGCGTTTCAGAGATACAGGGTGATTCTCGATTTTTTCACTTTTGAAAAGGCCCTGTAGCTTTGTTGTTATTACAGATACGAGAAAACTAATTGCACATTATAAAGACACTTTTTTCCGTAGAATCCAGTGGCGTAGCCAAAAATTTTTTTGAGCTGTCATTTTTGACATATGACCCAAACATGTTTTTTTTTATTAGGGGCACCCTATAAATGATTAGGTAATTAAATTGCTTGTTTTTTTCTGATTAAAATAATATGTCATACTAGGTGGTTTAATAAATTTTTACGTCAAATATTGGAAAAATTATGATTTTAAAGACGCATTTTTTTATTTTAAAATTTAAAAATTTCCTACCACTTTATTTATAAATATATAAGTATGAAAATTTTGTAAATAATATATATGATGTAGAAGATTATTAATACGCATAATAAAATGACACACGGTGTATCAAAAAATTAAAATAATTTTTTTATTTTAAAATTTAAAAATTTTCTACAATTTTATTTATGAAAATAAAGGGATGAAATTTTGGTATTTGATAAATGTGATGGTGAGAAATATTATTATACATAAAAAAATGATACAGGGTGTCTCAAAAAATTAAAATGATTTTTTTATTTTTAACTCTAAAAATTTCCTACAATTTTATTTATGAATATATAAGGACGAAATTATGGTGGATAATATATATGATAAGGAAGAATATTATTATATATATATATACATACATATATATATATATATATATATATATATATATGTATGTATATATATATATATATATATATATATATATATATATATATATATATATATATATATATATATATATATATATATATATATATATATATATATATATATATATATATATATATATATATATATATATATATATATATATATATATATATATATATATATATATATATATATATATATATATATATATATATATATATATATATATATATATATATATATATAAATGATACAGTGTGTCCCAAAAAATTAAAAATAATTATTTTTGTTTAAATTTAAAAATTCATAAACTTTTACAGTTAGTGGAAAATATTAAATTTTTAATATTTTGGACTAACTGTAAAAGTTTATTATAGCAGTATACTTGTAACAATAGAGATAGGACCTAACAATTGTAAAGGATAAACCAGATGTTAAATTTAGGGTATAAGGTATAAATTTATGCACTTTTTGTAATTCATTCACTTTTAAAAAGTCGTTTGAAAATGACATAGTATGTGGAAACTGCAGTAACGCAAAAAGCAATATAAAATATGTGACAAAATAACAAAGTAAAATTTGTGTTTTTATTACATTCTACGTAAAAATGTATTGTCACAAAGTAACGGACAACTCAATAGATTCTATAAAAGATACTGTTTGAGAGCCACCGACTTTGGAGCTCAAGAAGTTTTATGGCTTAGCGGACTTGATAGAGCGATTTCACTATATTATTAGTTATATCTTGCCCTGTATAATACTAATTGAAGTAAAATTTTGTATCTATTAGTTTTGGACCATGCGGCGAGTTTTTCCAAAAAGTAAGGAATTATTGACTTTTTATATCTTAAAAGCAAAAACATCTTTAAAATGAAAGAATTTTAAGTATAAATCGTGTCAGTTTTTATTTATATTAATGTACCTAATTATACTGGTTAAGCAAACCATATTTAGGATATTGGCAAGTAAAGCGGACAAAGGATGACTAATCATCATCCAATGCGAAATTTTTACATACAGGTATTCACATTAGACTGTTTATTTTTCTCACATTGCCTATGAATGACTTCGTTAGGCTGATTCTGTATTCTTTTACAATCTAAACATATGCCAAAAATTTAAAATTTTATTTTAAATTGTACCTATTATGGAACTATATTAAATAATTTATAAAACTTCTATCGACAATAGATAGCTTAAATTTGCAACCTTGCTTTATTTACAACAAAATATTGCATACTTAGCTACATTCTTACTAAATATTACAATTTAAATAAATATATATCTTACTCTTTTTCCATATCATGCCACTCAAATATTTCGTTGGGTGGTTCAGGCATCGGGCGGATTTCATCAAAAAGCTCATTTGATTCAATGGCTTCGAAACTTGTTGAATCACTTGAATATGATTCCTATAATTTTAGGAAATATTAGATAAAATAATATAAAGCAACTATAAATATTAGTTGTTACCATATAAGCAGAAGGGAACACAAATTGTTCATCCTCTCTGTATAGACGGATATCCATCTTCAGGGTCGGATAATAACACTACTGAAACTTAAAGAACTTAGCTTTCTTGAGCCTGCCTAGGCATCACAATAGATAAATTTAATCAAGTATCACTGCAAAAGTTTAAAACTATAAGAATTTACACTGTTTTTGTGTTGGTGTTTATTAGAGTTATATATATTATTTATTCTCTCGATTTTATGATGGGTTCTGTGAAATTTTTTGGATACTGGTTATTTTTTAAGACTTCTCTTATTTTTTAAAGATTTTGTGGTCTGTGTTTTGGATCAGAAAGTTTTATTGCTCTGTCAACTAATGAGTTGACAACACTTTGGTATCTACCAGACCATACTGGTTTTGTATACCAGTTTGTTTTTATTATGCCATCGTTATCATAGCTTATTATTACATCGAGGAAATTAATTTTACGATTACTTTCATTTTCGTGTGTAAATTGAAGTTTTGAATGAAATGAATTAAATTTTTAAGTGTATATTGAAGCCTATTACTTGGAATACAAAGAAGACAGTCGTCAACAAATCTTTTAAAAAAATATGGCTTATAATCTAAAGATTCTATGACACTGGTTTCGAGGCATTCCATGACTAGGTTGGCTATTGTAGCTGAAATTGGTGAACCCATGGCAACACCGTAAATTTGTGAATAAAATTGTTCTTGAAATTGAAAAAAGTGGATGAAATGCATAGTTTGGTTGCTTCGATAAATTCATTTTTTGGGATGGTGGTAAATTCCTTAATTTGTGACCACTTCTTATCAATACTTTTTATTGCAAGTTCAATGGGAATATTTGTGTACAGTGATACCACATCAAATGATACCAAAATATGGTTTTGGTATTTTTGTGCCCAAGCTTCAAGTTGGGGTGCGAAATGAATAGTCTACCCTTCTACAAACAAAACTGCCTACCATATGTCTTTAAAACCTTTTCTATCTTAACAAATACAGAAAATACACAAAAAAACGCATTATAAGCTTTATTTGATCACTTTTGGCTTTCCAAATCGCAGAAATGACAAAGCAAAGAGGCGTCACCCACAAGCGTTTAACAAGTTCATTCATGTTTTATTTACGATGGAGTAAAAGTGCTCTGGGCGGCGTTGCCGGGATTAACAAATAATCACGTATTTTCAGAATTCTTGCTTTTTTTTAAAGATAATAACCTTATAATATTTGAACATATTTTTATTATGATATCCAAAAATGATAAAAATATATGCTATGTTCATTTAAAAGTTACATTGCAAAATTCCCTTAATTCTAAAAATTAGGGAGGCTTATCCAACAACCACTTATGGTTAGTAAGTTTAGAGTGGAAAAATTAAATTTGGCCATACCGCATTTTGGCGCTTTTACTGTGATGTATTGATGACAACAGCTCAAACGTAAACAAACCTGGTCCATACGTCGTTGGTTTATACAGAATCCAGCCAAAATGTAGTCGTAGGCAATGTGTGGAAAAAGAGACAGTCTAACGCTAATGGCATAAAAAACATTTTGGAATGGGTGACTAAAAGTGCTTGTTTTGTTATTGCATTACTGGCTGATATACTTTTACAAACAGCTGATATCATGTTTATTTTTTTTGGAGTAGAAACATCTGTATATCAAAGAAATTAATTAATGCATCTTTGTAAAAATGCTTTGTACTTTGTTCACTAGCAAACCTAATTTTATCTGCAGTTTTCTTCTTCCATTTTACTTAAACAAACTGTAAGCCACTGACGGGGCTCCGTGTCGTAGGAATGTGTGCCAGTGGGTCTCGAACTGCTATACCAAAGAACCACGGGTCGAAGAGGGCCGAGGCAATTTTTCAAATTCCAGGCAGGATATTACAAACACACTAACGAAAAAGTCGTGCCTCGAGCTATCGTCGACTGTCGTGAGTACCTTGTATCTATGTTACGACAAGTCATGCGGTACGGAACAATATTAACCTCTAATATGAATTTTAATTAAGCCTAATTGTATAAAAAGTAAAAAAAAAAAAAATACTTATAATATTTGTGCTGTCTTAGTAGTATATTAGAAAGAGAGAAACATAAAAAGCCAAGTAAAAGGATATAAATATGCCTAAAGAGGAGGATGGGGAAAGGACAGACGTAATACAGGGTGTCCAACTGCTGCAATCGATTTCTCAAAAAGTAGGCTTTGGAAATTTTTTTAAAAATTTGGTAACATTATGTAAAGTCAGTGGGGAACATACAATTAAAATATTATTATATTTTCTGCAATTTTTTAAATAAAAGTAAAGAGCAGATATAGAAGTATATTCATAATCGATACACCTAAAAACTGGCTGTATACCTAACAGATTTAAATATAAGATGTTAAGGATAAAATAAAAAATTTAAAACCTTTATTTACTTCTGACAACGTGTGGCCTAGTACTTTAAAGAGGTTTGTTTTGAAAAAGATAAAAACATTTGGTACAACAAAATATAAAATTAATTAAGGATCATTTAAATTGTGTTAAACTCTAATGTATTTTATTGTTTTAATACGAACAAAGTTGTAAGTTGGTAAGTTTTAAAGAACTTTATATCGTTAAAAAAATATTTTTATTAAAAAATTAAAAACTATCCCTATAGCAGAATTATGTCCCTAGCCAGTAATAAAATGGACTTCATGAGTAAAGAACCCTTTTTAAAACCTTTTTAGGGAGGTTTCTTCTTTTCTTATACTATGCTACCCAAGACAGCACAATATTATAAGTATTTTTTACTTTATACAATTAGGCTTAATTAAAATTCATATTAGAAAATTAATGTGCCTGTTTTATGTGGCTGATAAAATATACGGCAAATCAGGCTTTGATAAACTCGGTACGTTGAGTGTATTTGTAACGGAGGCTGGCTGATTTTGTTAGCTAGAACCCACGGCACATTCTACGACACAGGCGAGTGACTTTATTGGTTTGAAGTAAAAATGGAAGAAAAACTGCAGTGTAGGTTGCTGGTAGTGAAGTACAAAGCATTTTACAGATGCGTGATGAATTTGCTTTTGATGTGAATGTGCCAAAAAAATATGATATCATTTCTAAGTATAACATCAATAACAAAACAACACAGTGCCCATTCAAAATGTTTTTACCGTGAATATCTCTTTCCACCGGCGACTACATTTGCTGATTCTGCGCGACGTATGGTGATCATCCGCTCGATAAAAAGCGCTAAATCTGATTGACAAACAATTTTCCACTCTAAACTTTTACTAACCATGCAACCTCTAATTTAGAATTAAAATTTTGTGTGTAACTTTTAAAAACAACTACATATATTTTTATGTTTTTAATTATCATGTATGTTAAATGTATAAGTTATTATCTTTAAAAAAGAAACAAGAATTCTTAAATACATTGTTAATCCCGGCAACTTTCCATCATCAATCAGCATGAATGAACTTTTGTTAAACACTGGTGACGCCCTGCTGTCATTCTGCGACTGTAAAGTGAATCAAACCAAAGCATGTGCGTTTTGTGTATTTTCTGGTATTTGTTGGTGATGAAAGTGTTTAAAGAACGTATGTATGAAACTATTCATTGCCATAGCCCCGTAAAAATGAAACCATGTAATAATGTCTGTACTTTCAATATTCCCATTGAACTGCAGTAAAAGTATTGACAAGTGATAAATTAAGTACCGCCATCCCAAAGTATGAATTTATCGAAGCAACCAAACTATGCATTTCGCTCACTTTTTCAATTTCAGGGCAATTTATTCTGTTACGGTGTTGCCATAATTCGCAATTTCGGCTACAATGCCAGCTGGTGTGGGTGCGCGAGGCAGTGATAGAATCTTTGAATTATAAATATTTTAAGGGATTTGTTGACGACTGTCTTTGCTGTTGAAATATTGGGCTTCAGCCCAAAAAATTTGGTTCATTTCGTCCAAGCGAATTTTACGTAATCGTAAAATTGATGTGCTGATATTATAAATAGGCTGGTATACAAAACCGGCGGGTCAGCCTCGTTGGTTGACAGGCAATAAAACACTCTTCAACACAGATACAAGAAAAGCGATCAAAAAAACAGAGTATCCATGCAGACGTCGAGAATAGCGCTATGTAACCACAATATTTGCCTGCTTTGTCAAACTTTGTGTCTTTGATTAAATCTGTTGTAGACGCTAGCAAGTTCTTTGGGTTTCTGACAATGTTGGCGACCTGGATATCTTCTGCTCACAGAGGAAGGATGAGCAATTTGTGTTTCTGCTATGGTAACGGCCTTGGTGCTTTGCTATCTAAAATTATAGAATCATATTCAGAAAATGAGGTCAACGAAATTTCAGAAGCTGTCAAATCCTCAGTGAGCTTTGTTACGCCTGACCGCGGCAAAATATTTGGTAAATCATGATATGAAGAATGAGATATATTGTTAAATTGTAATATTAGTAAAAGAGTATGGCAACTGAAGTATGTGATATTTGTTGTAAATAAGCAGGGTTCACAGAACTGAAAGCATCAGAAGTTTTATACAATATGGTTCCATAATGGAGTACAATTTAAAAGTAAAGATTTTAATTTTGATATCAGATTGTGAAAGAATACCGTGCATAGACAATGTGAAAATAAACAGTCCCAATAATGATACCGCAAAAAATTTCGCATTGGAGTGATGATTGAATGTCCTTTGTCACTGCACTTTGCCAATATCTAAATATGGTTTTTTGCTAACCAGTATAATTAGTACGTGTATATAAATAAAGCTGACACATTAGCAAAATTCAACTACTTTAAAAAGTGTTTTTTAAGAATATAAAAGAGTCAATAATTCCTTGCTTTTCAGAAAAACTCAACATGTTGGCAATGGGTACAAGGCTTGCGCTGATGGCATGCTGTGATCGCTCTCAGTGGCAATATCGACTGGCGAACCCAGATCGTTTCTGAGGGACCCGTCGACCCACTGGCAGACAACATTTTTACGTAAGAATGTGACAAAAAGCTTGCAATTTACTGCCGTTACTGCAGAATTCCATACTATGATCGTTTTCAAACGACTTTTAAAAGTGGTGGTACAGTAAATGGAGGTACTAATTAACATCAGTTTTATCCTTTACAATGTTAGGTCTAATATATATTGTTTGAAACAACTACTGCTTATAACAAACTTTTACAGTTAGTCAAAATATTAAAAAATTTAATATTTCCACTAACAAGGGATTTATGGTACAAATTTAGACAAAAATAATTATTTTAATTTTGGGACACCTCTACATCATTATATATATATATATATATATATATGTATATATGTAATAATATATATATATATATATATATATATATATATATGTAATAATATATATATAATAATAATAATATATATATAATAATAATAATATATAATAATATAATATATATAATAATAATAATAATATATATATATATATATATATATATAATAATATATATATATATATATATATATATATATATATATATATATATATATATATATAATATATATGTATAATAATATATATATATATATGTATATATATATATATATAATATCATGCTTCCTTATCATATATATTATCCACCATAATTCGTCATATATATTCATAAATAAAATTGTAGAGAAGAACTGGAAGTTAAAAACAAAAAAATGTTTGTACGAGCATTTTTTATGTGTCATGAAATGCAAAATTTCATCCCTTATTTTCATAAATAAATTGCCGAAAATTTTAAGAATTTAAATAAAATTATTTTTAATTTTGATACACCGTGTGTCGACACATTAAATAGCATTGATATGTCTTCTGCATCATATATATTATTTACAAGATTTAAATATATATTTATAAATAAAGTATTAGAAAATTTTTAAATTTTAAGATAAAAATGCGTCTTTAAAATCATATTTTGTATTTGAGCGTAAAAATTCTAGTATGACATATTTTAATCGAAAAAAACAAGCAATTTATTACTAATCGTGCCTAATAAAAAAAAGGCATGTTTATATGTCAAAAATGACAGCTCTTACAGAAAAGTGTAACGGCTGTTGCAGTGAAATTCTCATATCTGTAACAACAACAAGCGAGGCCTTTCAAAGTGAAAAAATGATACCTGACGCCAGCGTCTAACATGATCTGTTTTATTGCAAATGTTTTCTCCAAAAGGGAAAGACACAATATCTCTTATGGTCTGAGTTTCATAGGGACAAAAATGAAAACAAACCTAAATAAGAATTATAAGCATTTCACAATTCACTATGTATACAATCTGTTCTAATAATTACACAATAATATAATGCTAAAACGCATTACCAAATGAATATCGGTGTGGTAAAAATATTTAAGTAGTTTAATCTAAAGAATATCGAGACTCTGAGCATTTTAACAACCTTATAACTTTCTACTTTAAAAAATAAGGCCCAAATAATGACGAATATTGGACAAACTACGACTATATTGATGATATATACAACCTCAAGTCTAGAAACTAAAGAAGCTATTCATGTGTCGCTTCATCCCATCAAAGGCCGGGTATGTCAAATTTGGTACAGTATTGGTAGCAGATAAAGATTCAGAACACAAATTGAGAAGTATTTAAAAAAATCTTATCTTTAATTCTAAGCTGTTTCTTTGAGACTATACAAAATTTAAATACAATACTAAAATAAAGAAATTTGTGCACAATTACCATAAATCACTAATATTTTCTATTCAATTTCATTATATTTTATAAGCCGGAAAATATTGAAATCTCTCTCGCACGTATGGAACAGATGAAAATAACACGACAAGTTCTATAAAGTTTTCCGTTTAAGCCCCCTGCGGAGATATGATCCCTAAAGGGGCAGCTAGAAAATCGATTTTCGTAAATAACTTTAACGTTTTTATTGGATTTTTGATGTAAAACCTGAATTATACAAAAAATTAACTTTGTTAATTTAAAAATATTAACTTTTATTATATTATGCAAGGACAAAATAGTTTTAATTTTTATAAATGTTTATTAGTATTTTTATTTGGAAAAAGTTTAAGT